>JAKSZP010003047.1:0-82189 GCA_022478985.1 Massospora cicadina | reverse complement strand
TACTTGTAATGTTGTGATTGTAGGGATTCATTCCCTCGTTCTGTCCAACCTGATCTTCACTGAGATTCCCTAGTGACAGTCTCTTCAGTCCAACAAACAGTTGGCAGCAATCCCCACTTGTGTCTCCTTCTTCTCTAGATCCCTGCTCAGATCTTCACTCTTTTCACTAATAGTCTTCCAATTATTGCACACAGCAATAATATCCTTGAAAATAATAGCACAAGTGAAAGCTGATAATAGTTTACTACTTAAACTATATACCAGATGAACATCTTATTACTATAAATTTCTAATATGATCTAATAATCTGTTTTTTATTATAGTGAATCCTAGGGAATTCATTGTGGGGATTTGGTCACCTAACCTCGGTTGACAACTCTTCAATGTAATGGCAGCTGTTGCCATTAAATCACCCATCCTCGTCGCAGCAGTGATGGTCTTTCCCATCCTGGCTAGGAATCCATCATTGGACATCCTCAAGACCTAAACAGAAAGAGTCAGAAAACATGTCCCTAACATTTTCCTCTCAATCTAAGCGAACCAACCATATTTGGCTAACGAGCTGCTTAGGTAATGGGACTTATTACCCATTTAGGCAGGTTACGCAACAACCAATCAATTCGCTAGTTGCAATTGGCATCACTCGCCTTTCAACTTAATATTCATTCCCAATCAGTTGGTGATACCTGACTGATCCCAATCGGTACACCTGATAGTTAATCACTATCAGATGCCCCTATTTCATTGGCAACTCTGCCCGATGATATTTTAAATATTTGTCTGGTTTGATCCCTGACAGATACAACCAGGCAAATATACCAAAATTCCCCAAACATAGTTACTCTGAAACTTGGGCCAACCAATTTACAATTCAATTTGCCTTAGGGAATAATCCCCTAGCGATTCCTGGTAATCTATCAGGCTGGGAATATAGGCAAAAATCCCAACATCCCCCCTCTTACCTAGATTTCCAGTGAGAAAAGGACCAGGGAATGAGAACACCACTTCAGACACTTGGTTAAATACTTTTCTTGGCTCAAGAGGAGTACACTTGTCAATACTCAAAGCTGCTCAGGTTGACCTTCGGCATGTGGCGCTCTTCCTCTTCCTCCTCAAAACCACCTACTCAGAGCATGGTCCCCATGATCTACTGTCATGCCAGGGTGATAAAATTATCTTGTGATTTTATTAGTCCCAGGATCCAGTTTCCCCCATCAGGGAATATGAACGCTGTCATATTCAAGATTCTTAGTCTGGCGTCCTTGATTTCCTGCTTTTCTCCTCGTCCTAGACAGGAGACTCCTACTGTCAATGTTTGTTTTATGGCTCAATTAAGAATAATTATTTGTATTCTCGCTTGTTATTTCCCTTCATAACCCCTTGGCTCAAGTCCTTCCTAATTTTTCTCTTATATATTATCTCATCAATTTTGAGATTACTTTCTCCAAAATTGGAGCTTAATGGATTGTAGTTTGCATAATGTAAATTTTCATATAAGTCTGACATCCTCCCTCTCATCCAGCTCATATGTTGAATTCCATGTTGCGATACCAGCAGCTTCTGAAATGTTTGTCTGATCAAGACTCTGGCTCTTCCAGCAGATGAGTTGGGATGCTTGGCGGGACCTATTATATGATCCTTCCAGGACTCATACGCCTAGTCTGGCACCAGCAGCTAGTCCTTCTGTCAAATTACAGAAATGGTAACTAATCCCCCCAAAACCAGACTTACAATCATTTTGAACAACTCTCAGCCAACTCTTCCTTTGCCGTCAATTTCAGAGTTGGATTTTGAAACTCTCCTGGATTCAGCTCCTTTTGCTGATAAACCAACCATCATCATAAATGCTCTAGAGATTACGCTGTTTGCTCTTGATAGCTCATTTCTTGTAGGGCGGACCTGCTTCCTGAGTTTCTCCTCCAACTCAGACAATATTACAAACCCGCTTTTCTGGCTAATGAGCTCACCATTGGTAACATTATTCTTTTCAAGCCCCCCTACGCTGAACTCTGGGCCAAGTCACTGAGGCTTCATCCCTAGTTCTGAAAACCTCTGATCTTGATAACATCCTTGATCAGGTTAACACTACTTATGCTCTTTGCTTTGCTTGCTAAATTCTATAAAGTTGGTCCACGAAGCTTCCATCTTCGCCTGGGTTTCACCACTCATTCAGCTTTAGCTTCTGAGAAGCCCATGGATTAATGCTTTCAGGATACCATTTGTTTCCTGCACAACTATCTCTTTGCCAGCCCTTCCCATTGGTATCTTCAATTGATGGCGTTAATTGGGGCATTATTTGACAACCCCCATCTAGTATTCATTCTTTGCTGCTGGTGCACATGTCTGGTGTTCTTGATGAGGCCCGTCTGTAGGCACCAAGACTAACCTTCTGACTCTGGTAGCATATTGGGATTACTCAGGGTTATTCACCAATTTCCTCTTCTTATACTGTTGCTTTCCTCCCCGCTCTGGTTGTTTGTAATTGGCTTCATCCGACATCTCAATTTCCCTTCCCCTAGTCGCCTTCTCAAAGGGCTCTGCGCCCACTCAAAGAACATGATTTCAAGTAGGTCTAGCCCTCAATAGCATCCAATTCCACATCAATTTTGATGGGCTGTTCATTACTACTGCAATCCATCCTCCCTCCCCCAAGAGGTGACTTAGGCGGAATCATCCTTATATTAAGGACAACTAATAAAAATAAAAAATTATGACATTATACCAGCTTTTTCTCTGTGCGGTTTATAATCTTTTTTCCAATGTCTTTTATCACTTTTATATCTTTATTCTTCTTTTTTCCATGGGACTTGACCTTGTTTTGGTCCAGAGGTCTGTCTTTTTATTTTTTTTTCCTCAAACTGGGTTCTGGGTACTTAAACCTGCCAGTTTTCTATGGTTTAGAGGCCCTTTTTGGACTTTAACTATCTAGATTGGTTCAGAGGACCTTTTTTTTTCTTGACCTAATCATCAAGACATGACAAACTTAATGGTTCATTGGTTCTTCTGGAATTCTTTTATTTTTTTCATCAATCCATTGCATTAGATACTTAGCGTGGACTCAATTCACAACTCTTCCATCCAAGAGATCCTTGATGTAATAAGCATTAGTCGCCATCTTGACGATCACTTAAAATTGACCTGACCTCAATGCATCTAGTTTGTTTCTTATTCTGAAGCCATGTGTATAGCAATAGGCTACTCTTTTGCCTATTTGATATTTTGCTAAGGCTGGTCAGTTCTTATTGTCTGTCAATTTTTCTTTTATCCTTTTCTTCATTGTAGTATCAAGTGCTTGCGATTGCACATCAATCAGGATATTCATCAGTCAGTTCAAGTATTGCTCAGTACTCATCCCCAACATAGGTTCCACCACCAAATATAAAATTGGTGGCAACGCAGCCTTTCTCCCGTACATCAACTCAAATGGCGTCTTTCCCATCACAGTATGATGATTAATATTGTAGGCGAATGTCACTGAACTCAGGTACATTCCCATGCGGAAGTTCTTCCTGTGGCTAGCTTCCTCAACGTTGTGGCCAGCGTTCTATTCACTCATTCTACCAATCCATTCGTCTCCAGCTGGTAAGGTAGTGACACTACTCCTCTAATCCCCATTATCTCATTCAATCTTAGTATCACATGAGATATGAAGTTGGTCCCATTATTGCTAAGCAGGACCTGTGGACATCCATGCCATTATACTACTTGATCCAGGATGAACCTCACAGTGCTGATTTCGTCTACTTTCATTAGCTTATCATATTGACCCATCTCATTAGATGGTCAATGGCATATAGAATTTACTTGACTCCCCCTGTGCTCATCATCAGCGGTCCTATAATGTTGATGGACACTGTGAGCCAGGAAAATCCAGGGAAACAGTCAGTTTCCAGCTGTATTTTTATGTGGTTTGTGCAGCTGGCACTCCATTCAAAAAGCTAGATAATCTGCAACATCGTAGTTGATGAATTCCCAAGAATAGTACTGGTGAATTTGAATAATTGTTTTCCTCAGGCCTCCATGCCCAACAACCTTGTGAGATGCTTGTACTATAGCTGCTCTTTCAAATGACTTTGGGAATTATAACTGCTTCCCAATAATTGTCTTAAATACTTTTCCATCCATAATCTCAGTTTTTTCCATCAATTTTCAGAGTGCACCTTGTATTTCTCAGAGCTTGTTCCCTGCTTCTCTGTTTGCCATCCTCTGGAATAACTCACCCGCCTGGTGGTATACCATCTGGACCATTGGTAACCATGATAAGCCATCTGCATTCTGGTGAGAAGCCCCCACTCAGTGGACAATCTCATAATCATGAGCCTGGAGCTTAAGTACCCATTAGGCCATTTGTCCTTCTGGCTCTCTCAAATTGGAAACCAACGTAACAAAGAGTGAACCATCACCACACTAAAGTAGTTCCATGATGTAAACCCAAAACTGCTAAATGTTGTGGGATCCGCTGATAGATGCCACAAATTATTCTTAAGGTATATGAAACTTACTTTTAAATTGAAAGTAATAATAAACGCTTTTTAAAGTTTTTTATCTTTTCTATTGTTTATGCGGGGCAAGTTAAAAAGCTCATCTATTCGATACTAGTATTTCATATTTAAACTAGTTTGAATCTCGGGGCCATGGGAATTTGAGGCTATAGTATCTAAAAGCTGAGTCATCCAAATTAGGAAATATAAGCTTTTTGCCTATCAGAATCAGGGTAAATATTTTGTGGCAAAACCAACCTGTGTGGTAATGATTTGATAAATTGTACCCAATCACTGGTAGGTAAAATCTTCTCACCTAGGGGGAGAACAGACCCATGTGGTAATGGACACCTCAAATTTGGCTGAGGAGTCAGAGCAATCCTACTATCAGTTCTAACCTTATTAAACCAATTTTGATTATAAAACATATTTTCCCTAATGGGTAGGGTTCCACCGAGAATCCGCCAAGGTCTTTTCGCCGTTGGTACTCATATCCTCATTAACCATACTTTTATTCAAAGATTGAACATGTAATTGGCTGATCATCGTAGTGGATTTGGGGGCATTCTTACCTCCAACGTTCTTTTTTGAAAGTCAAGAAGGAGAATGTTTGACATATTCCCCCTCAAAAATGTTGGGGGAGTGTAGGGCCATAGGAAGCGACCATGTACCCATTTTATGGTAATTCCTGTAGCCAAAGATTTTATAGAATAATCTTTTCCTCTCTTATCCATGATGGTAAATGGTCCCTTCCAGATTGATTCAAGTTTGCCACTTCGAGGAGTTATGCAATTGTGGTAATATAAAACCATATCTGACACTTGGAATGAAGGTAGGGGAGCCTGAAGCTCATTAGCAGCTTGGCCTTCTTTAGTGACCGTTTTGGCTAGGTTGGTTATAGCCTCTGATTAAAGCTGAATGATGCGGTTAGCTAACCTTCGCATGGCTTTCTCAGGCTCCTCTCCTCTAGAGAAGACATCCTTAGCTAGAAGAGCAGGTATGCCTGGTTCCCTGCCATACAAAACTCGGAAAGGGGACATTTTTAAGATCCAGTGATAGCTAATTCAAAAAGCCATAAGAGCATCAGGGAGATAATGATCCCAATGAAGGGGATCATATGAGGCCATTTTCTGTAAGATAGAAACCAAAGTGCCATTTGCTCGCTCCACCATACCATTGTTTGTTGGGTTATATGAAGCTGAGAATAGTTGTTGGGCTCCCATGGAGGTAGCCAATATTTTAACTACTCTGGAGGTGAAGTTTTTTCCATTGTCTCAAAGTAGTACTTGAGGGCACCCATGTCAAGTGAAAATATTTTGATGGAGAAGGGTGGCAGTGGCCTTAGCAGTTTGGGCCGGAGCACCACAGCTTCAACCCACTTCGTGAAGTGATCAATACCTACCAAGATATATCTGTTTCCACCTGTGGTCTGAGGAAGCGGTCCTACTACATCCAAGTTTATGGTATGAAATGGCTGTTGTGGGGTAGTCAGCTGATATTGATATCTAGTCTTGAGCCAAGACTGCTTCTTACACGTAAGGCAAGCAGCAAGACTTCAATGATAGCTTCCATGATTCCCTCCCAAAAATACCGATCCTTAATCCACTCATAGATTTCTTTACTCCTCCATGGACTAAAATTGAATGAGCTTCCAGGATAACAGGTACACGTTCCAAAGACTGTAGGTAAGGCAACTACTTCGCCCCTACTTGTTTATACAACTTCCCATTTTCTACTTTAGTGTTACAGGAGTGTTAGGCCAACATCCTCTGTACAGGCTCATCCTCATCTTCCCAGTCATTTGGGGTCATTAAGAGATCATACAGCCGCTCCGCTTCACTGTTATCTAGGTGGAGGATGGGCAGTTGAGTTAAACCATCAACATACATGTGGCAGGTTCCAGCGCGGTGATCAATCTTTATGTCATAATGCTGGAGCTTTAGAGCCCAGCGAGCTAACCGCCCTTAGGGTCCTCCATGTTTTGTAACCATTTTAAAGATGCATGGTCCATAATCACAGTGAAAAAGGTCCCATACAAGAAAGGGCAGTAGTGCTTTACTGCTAGTAGAATGGCAAGACACTCCTTTTCAGTAACACTATAGTGTGCGTTCCGCTTTAGATAGCATCTTAATAAAATATGAGACAGGATGATCTACCCCTTTTTCATCCAGTTGGGCTAGGATGGCCCTGACGGCGTAGTCTGAGGCATCTGTAAACAAAATAAACAGTTTTCCAAAATCAGGATGCCTTAGGATAGGCCGTTTTTGTAGCAGCAGCTTCATTGTTTCAAAAGCAGCCTTCCGTTCAGTGCCCCATTGAAAAGGGATATTCTTTTTCAGTAAACGAACAAGGGGCTCGCTGAGTTGGGCAAACTTACGGATTAACTGATGGTAATACCCCATCATCCCTAGAAATACCTGTATATCCCATAGATTTTTGGGGAAGGCATTCTGGAAATCTCTTCAACTTTATCTTGTATGGGTTGGATACCCTCTCAAGAAATGGTATGTCCAAGAAAGTCTAATTTCTTTTGGAAAAAAGTACACTTCAAAGGTTTTAACTTAATATTTGAGCGTCGTAAGCGTTGGAATACCTCGTTCAAATGATCAAGGTTTCGTTAAAGGACTTTGGGAATATGGTAATGTCATCCAGATAGATGATGACGCAGGTTAACTTAAGATCCTGCAAAATGTGGTCCATCGCATGCTGAAAAGAGGCAGGTGCATTGCACAACCCTTAGGGTAATCGCGTGGGTTGGAAAAGACCTTCACTGCATATCAAAGCGCATTTCTCATGGTCTTGGGGAGATAGATCCATTTGCCAATAACCACTGGCCAAGTCAACGGCAGAGAAAAAGTTTGAGCCTGAGAGCTGAGCCAGGGCGTCGTCAATGCGTGGGATAGTATAGCTAATTTTTTCGTAAGATTGTTTAACCTGTGATAGTCCATAACTATCTGATGACCTCCATTTTTCTTTTTAATTAGCAAAGGGGAGGACCAAGGGCTTTGCAAAGGAACTAATAACCCCACGTCTAATAACTACGTGTGTTCCATCCTCACTTGTTGCTCCTCCACCTTTGACTTGTGATAAGGTTTTACCTAATGGGATGGACATCACCCACATCGATGGATTGGCACCAGCCCTTCATATGGCCATAATCATTATCCAACTTCGAGAATATATCACTATACTCATCCAGGAGAGTATGCACTTTCTCCAACTCATCTAAGGTCAGCTCATCCGAGATATGGACATTTGGTAAGGTACATACCAGGTTATCTGCGGGCAGGCCTAAATCTGCCATTGAGCCAACAAAGTGAATTTGTTCAACTTCCTACACAGGGAGTAAAAATCCTCGGCCCACCTCCTGATGCTTTCTTACAATTATGTCCTTTTCAGTGAGGTTTCCCAACAGTAGAGTAATAGGCCTTTGATAGGCTGGGTCTAAAACTCCAGGCAATACCTGAGGCTCAAAAGGGCTAAATCCATCAATGCTTAAGAGGTGTAATAAGCAGTGGTGAGGGATTTTGAAAATGATTTTCGTGTCTGCCACCTGTTGTTCACCAGGCTTATTCACCACCTCATCAGCAGCATAAAACGGAATACCTTTGATAGAATCCACTGAATCAGGCAAATTCTTTGTATTTCGCCCATAGGTGGTATAATGTATAGGTAAAGTAGAAAGTGGATACTCAACCATGCAAGAGTATTCCTTCTTGATGGGTTCTTTATTGGATAGAACATAGGGGACTTCATAATTGAGCAACGACAGGAACCCCTTCTTCATATTGATAATACCTTCATATTCAATCATAAACTGAGTACCTATGAGCATATCATAGGAGTTGTTATCCAAAGCCACTGCGGGGGCTGATAGAATAAGCTTCAAATATGAATGGGAAAGGATGAGTAAGCGCCAAGTGCGCGGGTGTTGTTGGGATCAGCGGTTCCAAAGTCTTGGTTATACTCCAATTCAGGTGCAAGTTTGATCTTTTTCATCATCTTGAAGAGATTACAGTCACCGAGGAGCCTGTATCTAGGATAGCTATCACCTGAACTTTTAGGATAACCACTTCGACCTTTGTAAGTATCCCCAAAAGTGGGTGATAGTGCTAAGACCTCCTTAAGATGAAAATTGGAGGTTAGTTTGCGTGCAGTTTTACGGGTAATTTTCCAGGATGGACTGCAGGATATGGCCAGTCTGGAGAGGGCAAATAAGGTTAGACAAGACCTCATCCGCGTCGTTGGTAGTGTCAATAATGGCCAGTTCCCCTAGAAGTTGATGGAGATACATCTCTTCAGGTATGGTGGCCTCATCTACTCCTCCAGCGTTCAAGCGATTGGGGACTTCCACTTCAGCAGGTACTCCTACAACGAAATAGCCAACCTCATCTGTACCCCCTCAGAATCATCCCCAGGGGTATTGGTAACATGAGGTAATGGCATAAGTTGTTTAAATGAATCAGGCACATGAGATTTGTCAGCAATAGGTGTGCCTTTCCCTACGCCAACATTACTTTTCCCTGCTCCTGTTCCTCCGCATCAGCTTTCTTTTTCCAGCACACAGCCTCCTTGTGTCCAAACTTGTAGCAGTATTTGCACCGAGGGTGTTCAGGACGTTTTGCTTTGGTTTTCTGCTCCTCAGGGCCCATTATCTGAAGGGGCTCCTGCTTGTCTTCAATAGCTAGGGCATGATGCTTAAGCTTTGGATTCTCAATGGTTAAAATGCGAGGACGGGATACTGCTCTGCGAGAAACTTCAGGCTTATGGAAGTCAGCGACATCTATTAACGCCTCCTTGATATCTTGAATGGTACGGAAATAGCGTTTAACTGAGGTGATGTGCATCGCTAGAGGAGGGTGAGATGCCACTCCAGTCAAAACAGCAGCTACAGCATCATCCAAAGTCAACATCTTTGAAGTTAACAATGTCTGGGCTTCCATATAAAATTGTTCCGCAAAAGCAACCACTGACTCCCCTTTTTGGATACTCATACACATAAAGGCTTGCTTTTCATGCTTAAAGCCTGTTTTGAGCTGAACGTGTTTATGAGGGCCTCTTTAACCTCAGACCAGGTGCTAAGAGCATCCATATGTGGGACCATCACCTCCTGTGCCATGCGACCCAAACAGGAAAGGATATGTTTGGCCTTCTGACGATTGGTCGCCCCTTCCATAGCCGCTTTATAAACATATAAAAACGAAGCAATGCTGCCCTCGCCAGGGATAAACTTGTCTTTGAACGTCAGTTTGAATGAACTAAAGTCACCCCCAGTAAGGGTATGAATAGCTGGAGCTTCTGTTTCTGGGGTTTCAGAGCGATAGTTTAACTGGTCAAAGGTGCGTGAAAGGCGATCAAACTGGTCTTGCATGGCTTTGAGCTGGGTTTTCATTTTGGAGAGGGCTTCTTGGGCCCAGATTCACATAGTCTCAGTTGAGCTTCAATCCCTAATTTGTGAGTTTCAAGATCTTCCACTCAGCTCTCCATTGCATTGACTTGGAAGTGGAGTTGTGACACCAGCGAGCTTAGGTTTAATTGAGCAGTTTCCACAGCTTCCACGCGTTTTCTTCAGCTCTTCTTTCATTTGTTTACACCCTTCATCATCATGAGGGTGTGAGCTTGGGCCTTGTACTCCATCCTTGATCTGCTCATACTTCCGCTCGACCTGTGTTAATTGACTAAATACTTCCTTCAACAGCACAGGGCTTTCTAGTGAAGCTTTTATCACTTTTGCTTCGGTTTCACATTCATTCAGGCGACGCGCCAAATATTTGGTATTTTCAAACAAAGCTTTGAGAGCTAGCTCCTTTTCTAGCTGAACAACCTTGGCCGCAAGGGTGGAGGTGGCGCTAGATGGTTCAAGCAACAGATGACATTTGAGCTCATCTACACGTGAAAAGGCCTGAGTTAACTGTCACTCCACCACAGCCACACGCTGTTCATATTCCTTTTGAGGGATGGAGTTGGGGGCTAAAAGTTCCCAGTGCGTTTGCTCATTGTGCTTTTCAAGCTCATTAGCAAACTCCTCCAACAACGAGCTGGTGCTAGTGGTGGAAGCGTTCAGTTCATCCCTAAAGATCTTCATGGCCTCCTCGACATACTTTACAATCCCAGTGTCCATGGTAGTAAGTTGATCATGCAGCTAAATGATTAAGTTATGATTATCTTCCAAACCAGATCTGACTGCTCCAAGATGTTTGGAGGTCGGTTGGTACAACTTAGCATGTGCTAAATTCAGAGCTGCATGGGTATCTAGGTGTCAATGTAGCTCTTCGTGATGTCTGGCTAAGAGATGCATCATGTGGACCAAGGCGGGGTGAGCAAACTTGTGTATGTAAGTGGTCAAATTTGTAAGCTGGCTGTAGGTCTCCGGGAGGACACTAGTCTCATGGAGAAACAAGTGGCGTTCCTCTAACAATGACAATTGTTCACGGGATGCAATGTTGCCAGGGTTAAAGATGCCATGAGTAAGGTCTCTCACAGCTTCAGTGGCCAGCCAGGTGATGCAGCGAGACTCAGGTATTAATATACGCTCAAATCATTCTTCTCCAAACATCAAAGCGGTAGGGCTGTCCATTCAATCCTCATCTTCAGCCCCTTCCCCATTTTGCACCTAACAGGTGATACCCTCCTTTGCTTAAATACTTTATTGAAGTATACAGGGCGACCCCCATTGTTGTGAGCACCAGTTTGTGGGATCCGCCAATAGTTGCCACAAATTATTCTTAAAATATATGAAACTTACTTTTAGATTAAAAGTAATAATAAATGCTTTTTTGAAGTTTTTTACCTTTTTTGTTTTTTACGCGGGGCAAGTTAAAAAGCTCATCTATTCGATACTAGTATTTCATATTTAAACTAGTTTGAATCTTGGGACATGGGAATTTGAGGTTATAGTATTAAAAAGCTGAGTCATCACAATTAGGAAATATAGGCTTTTGGCCTATCAGAATGAGGGTAAATATTTTGTGGAAAAACCAACCCATGTGGTAATGATTTGATAAATTGTATCCAATCACTGGTGGGTAAAATCTTCTCACCTCAGGGGAGAACAGACCCATGTGGTAATGGACACCTCAAATTTGGCTGAGGAGATGGAGCAATCCTACTATCAGTTCTTACCTTATTAAACCAATTTTGATTATAAAACATATTTTCCCAATGGGTAGGGTTCCACCGAGAATCCGCCAAGGTCTTTTCGCCATTGATACTCATATCCTCGTTAACCATAATATTGTTCAAAGATTGAACATGTAATTAGCTGATCATTGTAGTGATTTGGGGGCATTCTTACCTCCAGCATTTTTTTGAAAGTTGAGAAGGAGAATGTCCGACAAATGTATAGATGACCACAAGGCATTCACGCTCAGTCATGGTGTAGTTCCTTTCAGCAGCTGAGAGTGTCTGGCTCACATATGCCACTGAATGTTTGTCCCTAAGTTTTTCTATTTGGCTTAGTATGACGCCAATCGCTGTTAATGAAGCATCAGTTTGAATGATAAACTCCTGATCAAAATTTAGATATTTTAGAATTGGAGAATCTATTAAATACCAGCATAACTCATCGAAGGAGTCCTGGGCCTCTTCATTCCATATAAATCCTTTTTTCAGATCCTTCAATAAATGTTATAAAGGTTCAGCTCTTTGGGCAAAGTCCCAAATAAACTTCTAAGCGATTAATACTTTCAGCAACTCATGCCGGCAATCTCATTTCACCCTGATTGGCAGATGTCATAAAATCAGCAGTATGAGAGGGATACACCAAAGGGTTTTGGCACAGGGTTTGACCCACTGGGCAGCTAGGATCAATGATGTGAGGATCGTTGTCCTGAAAATAAAATAATAGACTTATATAATAAATATTGGGCACTTGCTTCACAACTCTTTTATTAATATTTTATTACAGCTGATTCTCACTGTTCCGCTAACTTCAAACTATAAAAACCTACTCTATCTCAATAATCTTATCCTGCTTATATTGTAACAATTTTGGATGATACTATTTACACGTCTTAGTAGCTCAATTTGCTGTATCTCATTGGTTACATCAGTTCTTCATACTTTAATCTCACAACGCCCAATTTGAGGCGATTTATCAACAATCCACTATCATCTAATTTTGAAGTGCTCAAATTACCATTACTCATATCATATTGATGGATCCATCCGTCCCACCCTCATAACCTAGGGCTTATCATCCAGTTATATTAGAATTGCGACATTACCCCTCATTGACTGGATGATAAGGCTCCTATTGCTTATATGCCTGGAGGAACTTCACATGCACTTGGTTGATGATCTGACCACTAGCGGGGTCCTTGATAGTATATGCATCTATACCTGTCTTCTCAATGACTTCAGATGGTCTGATATAGATATTAGCCAGCTTGTGTTTTTGGCCAAACCCATGTTGATCATGGAATAAAACCATGTCTCCATCCTTAAACTGTGTTAGGGCACTCCGCCATACCTGATAAGCAGCTTGAGTCTTAATCTTATTGGCTAAAATGAACGAGTATGCTTCAGTTTGTAATTTGATCAGCGTATTCATTAGACTGGTCAAATAGAGTTGAGGATCCATCCCGCCAGTGTCCTCTACACAGGCATATAGGAGAGAAGGCAGAGAAGGGTGCCGTCCATAAAGCAATTGGAATGGGCTTTACCCATGGCTGAATGGTGGCTAATGTTGTAGGCGAACACCATGGTAGAAAGGAGGGTACTCTATTCAGAGAGCCTGTCCATGACCAACTTCCAGAGTATGTTCACCAGAGTCCTCATTAGCCCGTTCAATCATTCTGTTGGACTTTGGGTGATATGGAGTTGTTAGAACCCCACAGATGGACATCAGCTCATTTAGCTTAGGTAGAACGTGTGAAGTGAAGTTCATCCCATTATCAGTAAGGATGAGTTGGGTATAACTGTGTCACTTAATTATACACTCCATAATAAACTTAGCCACCAATAGTGCCCCCCAAATCTCGTATTGGTCGCGCCTCAACCCACCTGCTCAAGTGGTTGATTGCTACAAGGATGTATTTACACGGTTTGCCCCAGTTTGCAAGGGACCCACCACATCGATCAAAATGGTATGCTAGGTGAAGTGCGGCTTCACTAACCATTATGAAGTCTTCTGGCGGAAAGGCTTTTCCACTTGGCATGATGATAGGAGGAGATAGTATCAAGAATGTCAAAGTGCATGCTGTCCCAGTAATACTGAGGCTGCAATAATTCCATGGTCTTACACACTCCACCATGCTAACTGCTCAGTGTGCACTCATAATATTAGTTGGGTGGGTGGAAGGTTTTGGGATATTCACAGTAGTGTCCCCTATCCACTTATATAATTCCCCATTTTTCTGAAACATATTGGCCCTTATTCCATCCAAAACCTTGATGACTGGGGGCGGTTTATCATTGTACTTGCCACTAATAAATTGAATAGGATATCACTCTGATCTGTAGTAACTGCAATCGTAGGTAATCTCAATAAACAATCAGCATTCTGGTGTTTTGCTCCAGGTCAGTGAAGAATTTCAAAATTGTATTCCTGCAATTTAAGAGCCCATCAGGTTAGACGCCCTTCCAGTTCTTTCAGATTTTGTAACCAGAATAGCGAGGCATGATCTGTTACAACTTTGAATTTCACCCATGCAAATACACAGAAATTGCTTATAGGCATAGATTACTGCCAAGCACTCCCTCTCAGTCACAGTGTAAATGTGTTCATGGCTGTCTAAACTGCGACTACAGTAATCTACGGAGCGCTCTACTCCTTCCTCATCTTTTTGGGATAGGACTGCCCCTAAAGCGGAAAGGGATGCATCCATCTGAACAATGAACTCTTTTTAAAATTGGGATATTGTAACACCGGTGCACTGGTTAATGCCGTTTCAAGCATACCAACATCACGTTGCTGACGTTCCGCCCATTTAAACATAGTGTCCTTTCTTAATAACCTAAAGTGTTGGCCCCCAATACAACTGAAGTTTGGGATGAAGCGCCAGTAATATCCAACCATTCAAAAAAAGACCTGTATATCCCGCTTACTGTTGGGTGGTGTCATTTATTGATTAGCTTCCACTTTGGCTGGTTGAGGTCTCAACCCTATGGCATCAACCACAAACCCCAGGTACTTCGGCTGGTCCTTAAAGAGGTGGCATTACTGGGGTTTAATCCTGATGTTGGCCTCAGCGATCCAACAGAATACTGCTTCTAAATGGTTAATGTGTTCAGAGAAGGTTCAGGAGAAAACATTAATTTCGTCAAGGTATACAAGGACACACAACAGTTTTAGGTCCCCCAGAATAGTATCCATTGCTCGTTGAAATGTAGCTGGGCATTACACAGCCCTTGTGGCATCCAGGTTGGTTGGAAAAGACCTTTAGATGTGATTACCGCACACTTCTCCTGCTTTGCCAGTGGCAACTCGATTTGCCAATAGCCCAAGATCAGGTCCATAGCTGAGAAGAAATGAGCTCCTCATAGCCGATCTAAAGCGTTGTCAATCCGTGGTAAAGGATATGAGTCCTTTTTAGTGATCATCTTAGGCTTTTGGTAGTCAATTACTACACGGTTGGTGCTGTCCTTTTTTTTAACAATCAGAACGGGTGAAGCCCATGGACTCTTCAATGGTTCAAGCATCCCTTGCGCTAATAGCTTGTCAATTTCCTCAGTTACTACTTCTTCCACCACCCTTGATCGGCGGTTCATTCTTGACCTGATGTGTGGATGATCTCCAGTGTCCAGGATTTGAACCACCCCTCACGCACATTCTAGATCATGGTTGTTGACAGTTACTATCTCTTTATATTTTTGAAATAAAGTGATTGCCCTATCCTTCTATGGTTCTGACAGCCCCATTAATTCATCATGAGATACAACTACCATTACACTGTGCTGTGGTTTGAAAAGCAGACCAAATTCCTCCAGCGACCCAAATTCATGAACCAAAAGAACCTCCTCAATGGGAACAAAATGTAAGTATGCCACTATTTGGTGGCAGCGGATATGAATTGATACCATTTGTAGATTTGCAAGTAGAACTTTGATCTCCCCTTGCCCTGGTAAAATAATGCCTGGGGCCACATGGGGCTCAAACCGTTATTGCTGATATGGCTCAATAACCTCCCCATAGAGATCATCAGGAAATTTAATCACCAAGTCAGTGTTCAGTATAATTTGATGCCCAGATGGAATGAATATAGGTCTGGCAGCTCTAAGCAGCAGCCCTTGATATTCTAAATCTGTTGAGGAATGGCCCAGGTTCTGCCCTTTAACCGATGGTAGCGCACTGGAATTACTCCGTCATTATAAGTTAGATTAATACTTCCCATATGCACCGGATCATTTGGTACTCCATTAGAGGTGAGTGGACTGGGATTCGCTGACCCAATATATCAAAAGTCTCATTCGTCATATCAATAACAGTCCCATAGTGCCGATTAAAGGCAGTTCCTATTAACAGATTGTAATTGCTATTTAGTAACACTATATTTGGAGCTACCACAACAATAGAACAAACCTCAGCGGAAGCGCACTGTATGCTTCCTCAGATACCATTTTCTCCACTCCAACAGTTCCATATAGATCTGATGTTCCACATCTGGTTTTAATGCCATCCTGGCCACCAATTTAGTGGAGACTATGTTGACGGGGGCACCAGTATCTGTGATAGCATGGACGCGGGTCTTAGCTACAACCAGTTCACAGTAAGTACCTTCAGAGTAGGATTCATCTTAACTGTTAATAACATGAACATCTAAAGAATCCTGTTTCCAAGAAAACATGCAATCCCTTCACCAATTTTGTGGTATTAGTTTATAATAGTTTTGACTGGAAGAGCAACGCTTACTGCTTGCAAAAAATGTGCATCTGAGGAGGTGTCTAACTTTTCAGGGTTTACTTGGTATAACATTTGACAGGCATATGGCTCAACATGCATCTGAGACCTCTTTTCCGCCATAGTCGCTGACTTGCTTGTGTCAATAAATTCACCCCTCCAACTGGATGCTGATATAAAACTGACTCATTTTGCAAGTAAACTTCCGCTGAATAAACTAATTTGGTTTTAGGTGAGACGTCTTGGTTTGGTATAGCGGAGATAAAGAGTCCCTTCTCTAATCCGCTTTGATTTTTCCCTGGACGTATTTTCCAGGCTGTACACAAGAGACCATTTGATTAAGGCACCATCATTCCAGATGCCCCTTATGACTGCATTTAAAACAGCTAACCACATAGGGCTCACATCCCTGATTAATGCGATACAAACCATGAAGAGAGTTAAGCTGGAATTGATCAGCATAAACAGGTCTAGGGCGATAAATGGCCCAGGGATGATAAGCAGGAATGGAATGGACTTTTAACTGCTGATGATAGCCTGGTGAAATCTGCACTGGACTGCCAGTGTTCCCCAAATATGATGATTCAGCTTTTACAGTGGAAGGACTCCACTCAGCATTAGGTGGAGGAAAGTTGGCTAATATACGGTGCAAAAACTGAACAAGTTTAAGCAAAGGTACTTTCATCCAACAGGGCGGCCATAACGTTATGTAAATCACAGTATGGCTTCATAGCAGAAGTCATCGCAATACACACTTCCACTTTGGATAAAACTCCAGCCCCAATTAGCATGTGTGCTTCCACCATAAATCACTCAGAAAATGCAAAGAGGGTTTCATTCCGCTGAGACTTAATGGTCAAAAATTCGGCCTTCCGCTGCAACATCTTTTCAGTTCCACTGAACAATCGCAGCACCATGTCTTTAACTTCTTAGTATATAAGGGAGCTGCTTGGAAGATAACATATGACTTGATCAGCACTTCTGACATCCAAGGAAGAAATCAACAGTTTTTCTCTTCATTGATCTAAGACTCCTTCAGTTGCAATCTCAAATCGCTTAAAGTATCCATAAATATTCCCTTCGCGATCAAATGGGGGGAAGCTTATTGCAGTAGACCTCCTGCAGCAGCTCATCTTGTTTTTAAGCACAGCATCCAACGCCAGTTTCAGCTCCACATAGGCAACTTGAGGCAACATGGCTGGCAACTGAGCTTTTATCATATTATAATTGACCAATGGCCCACTGTAGTGAGCACCACTGTTGTAAAATCAGCAGTATGTGAGGGATACACTGAAGGGCTTTGGCACAGGGTTTTACCCACTGAGCAGCTAGGATCAATGATGTGAGGATCATTGTCCTGAAAAGAAAATAATAGATTTATAAAATAAATATGGAGCACTTGCTCCCACAACTCTTCTTTATTAATATTTTATTACAGCTGATTCTCGCTGTTCCGCTAACTTCAAACTATAAAAACCTACTCTTCCTCATTAATCTCATCATGCTTATATTGAAACAATTTTGGATGATACTACTTACATTGCTTAGTAGCTCAATTTGCTGTATCTCTTTGGTTATGTCAATTCTTCATTCATTAAGCTCATGACGCCCAATTTGAGGCGATTTAATAAAAAAATGAAATATCGCCTAATTTTGAGGTGCTCAAATTACCATTACTCATATCAATCTTGGCGGATCCATCCATCCCGCCCTCACAACCTAAGGCTTATCATCCAATCATATTAGAATCGCAACAGCAGATTTTCCCCGGTTTTGACCTTGTGAATACATCTCTTGAACATCCCAAATCATGGTCATTTTTGAGTGAATACTCTCTGACACTTTTCAACAATTTGAGCACCTCCTCTTTCCGGCCTTACGTCAGATCAGCAAGTTGCTCCTGATCAACCAATTGGTTGATGCTCTCAGTTCCCCTTGCAGATAATCCCATCTCTTTGAGAGTCCCAAAATTGTGGAATCTCCTCCATTCGGCCATCAGGATTTCTCATCATTTCTTAGGTCTAAAACTCATAGACCAAAAAATTGATATTTTATATAATTTATATAGTTATATATTTATATATTTTTTCAATGTGACTTGCAACCTAAATTAAGGTTCAAAGGTCCTTCTTTAGTCCTTCATCCAAACTGGGTCCTAGGTACTTAAACCTACCATTATCATTGGTTACAGATATATCCTCTTATGATTTAACCATCCATTTGGTTCAGTGGTCCTCTTCTAGGACTTGACCAAAATCTCTGGACATACCATTTAATGGTTCAGAGGTCCGCTGGGAACATTACAACTATTTTCTCTTAGGCTCAGTACTACTGATTAGTATTGACCTTTCTCACTATATGACTAGCAGCGCTGTTTCTTCACGTATAGGCTACACTTGCCAACTGTTGGAAATTCTATTGAATATTAGGCCTTTAATCCTGACTGGTTATTCGTCCAACAGGTCCTAATTTCATCTCTTATTTCAGCGACTGATGCTTTGGATGTCATATCTCATTAGTCAACAGTTTTATCAATTGTTCAATTCATTTTTCTCCTGAAAATGATTTTTGGCACTTATTGCCATCCTTAATTACACAGGTCATTCTGGCCTCGTTAGCTTCATCCAATTTTCCTGAATTGATGAACTCATCTCCAGTAACTTCCAATCATTGGTTGAGTGTTAATAAGTCAAACAATTTTTTCCACTATCTTGGATTAGTCATTTCCTGTTTTGTCTTCTTATCTTCATTGGTATGGCAATCCAATTCTCCGGATTGATTGCTTCCTATTTCATCCAATGCCTCATCTAAACACTCACTCCTCAGAACTACTTAAAGCGGAACCAATTTCACCTGAGTTGATACTGCTGTTCCTTGGGACTATTTCCAGCAGACTCAATTTCAACCTGAGTTGGTCCTGCTGATCCTCTTAATCTCAAGTAGATGTTCGGTGGAGCAGGTTTCCTTGAAGCACTAATTAGTTCTATATCTATGCTACACGTCCTTTTCCATGAACTTGAGTAACTTCCATTTTCTTCACTCAGAGCTCCACTTCTGAGCTGGGTGAACGCCACTGAATGAGATCCTCTTCACGTTCTATCTTTGTTACTTCCTATACTAACTTATTTCCAAAATTGAAAACATCTTTATAAGACATCTTAATTAATTTTTCAATTCAACTACCATTGTAGTGAGCAAAAAATTGTAAAAATTTACTTAGGGGTTATTTATTGGTTAACAACCCTAGTACTTTTTTTTACTGCACAGGTTCTGTTTCCTCGTGCACTTTGTCTGCATTGTATAGTATAATAGATTATTGATTGATAATAATATGATGACTATTGTCCATAGTTGAGTATGAATTCTTATATTTTGGCCCAACGCTTGGCCAGTATTCCCAATTAAAAACTTGTGATGTCATGATCGTAGGGATTTGTTTCCTAGTTCTGTACAACCTGATATTCACTGAGATTCCCTGGTTAGATTCTCCTTGGTCCAACACACAGTCAGAAGAAATCCCCAATTGTGTCTCTTTTTTCTCTAGATCCCCACTCAGATCTTTACTCTTATCACTATGAGTCTTCCAATTATTGCACACAGCAGTAATATCCTTGAAAATAATAGCACAAGTGAAAGCTAATAATAGTCTACTACTTAAACTTTATACCAGATGAACATCTTATTACTATAGATTTCTAATATGATCTAATTATCTGTTTTTATTATAGTTTACCTAGGGAATTTATAGTGGGGATTTGGTTATCTAACCCTCGGTTGACACCTCTTCAATGTAACGGCAGCTGTTGCCATTAAATCACCTATCCTCATCTTGGCAGCGATGGTCTTCTCCATCCTGGGTAGGAATCCTTCATTGGACATCCTCAAGACTTAAACGGAAAGATTCAGAAAACATGTCACTAACATTTTCCTCTCAATCTAAGCGAACCAACCATATTTGGGTAACAAGCTGCTTAGGTAATGAGACTTATTACCCATTAAGGCAGGTCACGCACCAACTGATCAATTTGCTAGTTGCAAGTGGCATCACTCGCCTTGCAACTTACTATTCATTCCCAATCAGTTGGTGATACCTGACTGATCCCAATCGGTACACCTGATAGTTAATCAATATCAGATGCCCCTATTTCATTGGCAACTCCACCCGATGAGATCTTAAGTATTCATCCAGATTGATTCCTGATGGATATAACTAGGAGAATATCCCAAAATTCCCCAACGTAGTTACTTTAAAACTCGGACCAACCAATTTCTAAATCACTTCGCCTTAGGGAATTATCCCCTGGCGATTCCTGGTAATCTATCAGGCTGGGAATATGGGCAAAAATCCCAACACTAAGGCCTGGAGGGAAGGTGATAAAGGGGAAATCATGTACAAAGCAAATATGTCCTCAGACAGGCTGAAGGGCTGTGTATGATCTTGGCAAAAGAGATGCTGGACCCCATGCCATTTAGCTTTTGAGGGAGGGCACTCTTCCAGGCGGTGAACCAACGTTCCATACTGTCCACACACAACGCCAGATGAATGCAAAGCATTAGAGTGCCTAGCAGTATGGTATACCCATCTCAAGCAGAGCCACAAATGGGAATAAATATGCGGCTGCAGAAGAGGTGGTGGGCGTACTTCCATATGGCTTTCTGGGTATTGAGGGAGTAGGGGATGTCAAACATGTCCAGGTAGTCCACCCTGGATATGGTTGGGGACCTCATTGGTATCACTCCATTCAGAATGGGTAGTCCTTGTACTTCCTGGGTGAACTGAGGAGTAGAGCGCCCCCTCTGGGCGGTGTGCCCACTGATGCGTATTCTCCACTCAGCACTCCTCATGGAGAGGAGGATCATTTTGATGTGGGGTGATGTCCCATGAGGGCCCGCAGAAGAAGGGTTTGAGGCGAGATACTTTAAAAGAGAATGGGGGTGGGCAGGATTGGTGAGGTCCAGGGCACAGGAGAAGTTGGAGCGTGCTGCGCAGGACCAGTGCTGGGCTGAGATATTAGGGTTGGTGACAGCAGCGATCCCAGTTCCAAGGATTTTGGCATCATGGGCCTCAAAGTTGAGCAGGCCCATACCACCACTATGGCAAGGGCCAAACATGACATCCAGGTGCACCGGTGGTGGGCGGACTAAACAAAGCCACCGTTACAGAAGAGCGTATAATGAATTGAAGAAACAAGGGGAAAAAGCGATGGTCTTGGGCCCCAAACCAAACTTTAGAGCGGAGCTTAGAGTTGACTAACACTACCATGCCTGTAGAGGAGGTTTGGCGGGCTTTTAGGGAAGCTATGCATTTTATAACGTTGTCTAAGATATGGTTTTCCATCACCGTTGAGGCGTACTCTCTTCCTCCAGCCACGCCCCCATATGGCGGACAGGACCAACGGTGGGGCTTGGCACAAAGGGAGCACAAGTGGGGCGGTGTGGGGTGGGCAGGGAAAGCGATCACGTGAGCAAGTTGATTAAGCAGGAAGAAAACAGGGGCGCTGGGGCCCAGCGGGCTTGATATAAACAAGGAGAACAATTTTGGTTTTGGAGGCGTTAGGTGCATCATTACTTACCCTGGAATAAACCTGGATAGTAGCTTCAAGCGCTTGTGCATCATGATTGTTAGACACTTAAACCACATAATCATCAGCAAACGCATCATCTTGACTGGTGCTTGGCCTTGCACATGGACACAAGTAAGGTGGCCGTTCACATCTTGAAAAAGTGGGTCAAGGCTTAAGTTATACAAGAGTGGGCTAAGAGGGTCCTCTTGTCATAGGCCCCTTTTAGGGTGAACTACCTCCGTGAGGAAGCCAGGGCCATGCACAGCCATTGTAATGGATTCCGTGAGCAACATCACCCAATTTATGAGACGAAAGGGGAGTTGGAACTTGTGGAAGCATGCTCTGTTTAATACCAGTTGAATCTATCATAGGCCTTCTTTTGGTTTAAAAACAATTGCTCCAGAAACCATTCATTGACAGACATTAGCTACGGTGTGAATGTTGTCCCAAATCGACCTTTTTGGTATTAAACCAAATTTTTCAGGGGAAATGAGAGCAGAGGCAACTACCCCTTAGCGGTTTGCCATGATTTTAATAAAAAGTTTTATGTCTGTGTTAGTGAGTGAAATGGGACGCCAGTTGGCCAAGTCCAACTTATTCTACTTTTTGTACAACGTTTATTGTGAAGGCAACTTGCCCTCCAGGAAGAGCTGTGTTTCCATAAAGCATTGGTTCATAGAGGCCAGCAGCAAGGAGAAAAATCTTTGAAATACTTCTTATAGAACTCATAAGGGATGCTGTCTGGGCCTGGGAATTTTCTATATGGTGCACCACAAATGGTGGACCAGAGTTCATCCTGAGAAATCAAATTTATCAACTCAGGAAAGTTGGAAATGGTGAAGATATATGTGCTTTTGATAAACTTGTCCACTTCAGCCAGCAGAACTGGATCAGATCAATATAATTTAAAAGTAATAGTTGTGTATTTTGATTGCCACCTCAGATGGCATATCTGCAATGAAGTGGTCTGGCCTTCACACCTGTGTGGAGGCCAAACTCTGGCGCAGTGCAAAGAATTTTCGAGTAAAGTAAGTGGAACATGTATCACCTGCTGTAATATGCTTTGCTTTATATTGAACACAAACAAAAATGCTTTTTTTGTCTTACCAGTGCTTTGAGGTGAGTGGACACTTCTGCCCACTTGTGACCCCAAGCTGGGCTGTAGCCAGCAACGGGGATGTTAGAATCCAGGTGGTCTACTTCAGCCAGTATGTGCAAAATGGCTGCCAAGCTGCTCGCGAGTGATGTGAGGAGAGGTGGCGAGACTTGCGGATTGTGTTCTCTTGAAAGTTGACCAGGTGGAGATTTGGTCTGCACATAACGGTGCGGTAAACTCTGGAGCCAAGGTCACAGTTTCTACCCACAAGGAAAACCTGGGTGACGCAACCTTGGTAAGGTGGAATTTGCACCTCTTCAGCGCCTGGGCCACTGGATTGGAAAAACAGAAGGAAACTGATACCAATATGTGGTCATATAAATGATTTTTGTCGTGGTAAAGAGTGAATTTGGGATCAGAATCTCAACGGCGTTATATAAGGTCAATTTGGGTCATGGACCTTATCTGGACGTTGTGCACATGGGACGAGACATATTAGCGAGTAGTGGTGCATGCCATGGCAGAGTATCAAACAACCCTAGGGTGGCTTTTATAAAAAGTTCAACGTGCCCTTGTGGAGGTCTAGGCGATGAGGGCCAGCGGTCTGTGGATGGGTTTGTCCAGCAGTTCATGTCGCCAACAACAAATGGGACAGAGGGTAGTGGAAGGGAATTGACAGGCAAGAAGAATTACTAACAGTCTCATGCACAGGTTGGGGTGTAAATGTTAACAAACGGCGTGCACTTTGTCATCCCACATAAAGGTGACTACAAGGATGTGGCCGTCAAGGTACAATTTTAACAATATAAATTTAAAACTAGGGTTCACTTGAACAAGCACCTCACAGTACATAGACCAAAAGTAAAATGAAGGGAGGAGCATGATTGCCCATGCTTCCTATGCAACACGCGGACAGTGAGATACTGAATGGCCAGGATGTCCACAGGTAAATTATTTATTTAAAAAACTTAGTTTCCTAGCCCAGGATGGCGAGGCCTTGAGTCCAGCGATGTTCAACATCCCTAAAGTAAAGGCTTACCCCATCACATCTTAGTTGCAAGGGTAAGGTCACCTGTTCCCTTCAGCCTTCTCATTCTCAGCATTTCGCTGTTAGGCAGTGCGGGTAATTTGTTCTATGGAGTATGGTTCAGTAAGGGAAGCTTTAGTTGTGGAATTCACGTTGGCTTTTGCCTTTTCTATTTTCCCCACGGTGGGACGAATTTTGGCATTGTGTGCACTTATGGTGCACCATCGCATAAAAGTGTACTTTCTGCAGGAATATTGTTGACTGACTTGGTCCCAATTGATGCTTGGTAGCATTGGTAAGGTGAAACTGACTCAACCATCAGGTCTTCAGCTTGGATGGCCCAATCTGATTGGTGTAGGGATTCACAAGCCGCTTCTGCCATTAATGTCTCATGTCCTCGTGAAGCTGGGCTGGCGGGATTGCAGATGCAGCCTTGGCCACCTCCTTGGCTGCCACCTTGCAGGCCTTCTTGGCCTTCTTACGTTCCTGAGGGGACACAGGTTTTACTTGAATGTAGCACCCTTGCGCTCCCCATGGGAAGCCTGCATCAGTGTCTACTGCCAGTTCATAGTGGGTGTCTGCACCACACATTGCTTCCAAGATTATTTTGGTTTTGGTAATGCCCTCCTTGGCAGGTCATATATGAGCCATGTGGCCAAAAGCGTGACAGAAAGTGAAGATAGGATGCGCGCTATGCACGGTGACCCTGAATGGATGGGAGTCTTGCCCATTGACTTCAACAAAAGTGGTATGAGGGAATTGGGTCAAATCTTCCACTATCCCCATGGATGTGGTGAGAACAGCAATCGCTTTTCCTATGCACAAGTCTGGCATGAGCATAAAGTGCTGCATCTCAAAAGATTGGATTTCCTCATATTTGGAGAGCCCAGCCTTCAGGTGGTGCTCCAGAATGGTGCGCTTGACTGTAGTAGGCAGGAAGTCAAAAGATATGAATTTTTGGCTTGATTTAGTCCAGAGTGTGCGTTTCGTTTTGACTGCCCGTTGACCTCTTAGGAGGTCCACAACTACTCGCACATGTGAAGATTTATCTGCCGCAGTATTATTCTCAAAACCAAGATCCAGCCAACTTTGAGGCATGGAGTGATATGTGGCGTACACCGCGTTAAGGAAATGTGTGTGACCATCTCCACTCAACTTTTCCCAAAGCGCCGTTTGTTAATTATCAAGGAAGACACACAGCCCATGTTCCACTGACAATAAGGTTTGGGAGTGCGGCGTATTGATGAGCTAGTTGCAGCGTTCTTGCCAGGCCAAAATTTCTGGGGAAATGGCAACTGCCAGTCTTAACTATTAATTATATCTATTCCACTGGATATGCTGGGGCGTTTACAAAACTTGGTTAATGTGGGGCCTACACCTGTGCCTTTAACTTTACTCTCCCAAAAGCTCTCTGACATTAGTTGCAAACTAATCTCCTCAATGATATTATCAAAGATACCTAGAATTGAATTGGATATGTTGCAAAATTGTTTGCACTGAGAGAGAAAAGTTTTTGACTTAAAAATCTCTCATTGAGCGGGACGTAATGTTTACATGACTTGAAAGAAGGCACCAACCCCAATGACAAGGCTGGCTGGCAGGAGGTCCAGAAGGTTAAACATCAGGCCCTTCCTGATCTCAAGCACACCTAGGACCAACGCTGGGTGCAGGCCAACTATGCCCAGGTTGGTACAAGTGAGGTGCAAAACGCCCAGCCCCCTGTTTCAGCTCAGGCGTTAAAACGGACATGCTACTTGGTAAACGACAATGCACAATCCATTTACTTGGTGAACAATAAATAAAAACTATTCTATTTATATAAATTACGAGCTCAGGTCGGGTATAACGTAAATTGATCACTAAAGTGAGGTCTGTTTCATAGTATGCTACCCTTTTTGGATGGAAGTGTACACCTATTGGTGCACCAGGGCTTGATACCACTTTTGCTGATCCATAATTTTTCTAATTTGGTTTAATTATGTTCGCATTAGACAACTTTGTTTTTCATCAGTCATATTCACTAATAAACCCCATAGTCTTTTTTACGTTCTTTCCATATGTTGACTTGGGTGTACCTGTGCGTGAACCTCTTTGAGGAGGTCTCATATCATGTTAGCCGTTTTATTTTGTTTAAAATTATCACAGCCTCAGGTACACCGCTGGGCCTAACAGGTTCCCTCCAAACCCAGCCTCCAGTGCACTCTACCCCTGTACCAAACTTGGTTATGAACTTCTCTCTGGTCATGGCCAAGTTTAAGATTGCTAGATATATTATTACTCTTACTGTGCTCAACACCCTCGCCCTAGGCCTCTTTAGCTCAAGCACCCTCTACTGGGCTCTCTTTATTATATCAAAGATGACTAGTTCCTTTGCATTGGTCCTATGCATTGAGCACCACCACGCTAAGATAAGATGAGTTATATTTACTCTCTTGACATTAAAAGACCAACCCCTTATCTTTACGTGCACAAAATTTTCCATGTGGGATTTTGTGAAGTGCAAATGGTGTTCACCAGCTAGTGGCCATAGTTGTGGCGAGGCGCACCACTCTTTTCGCATTTTGCTGAGGGTTGGAGCATTCCATCATTATTCTTGTAACCTCTGCCTGGAAAGTACTCACCCTTCTTGCCTATACCTGGTGGATACAGACGCTTTGCGATCTAAGAGTCATGATTCACCGACTATCCACCAGAATCAACAAAATTGACACAGAATAAATCGTTTTTTCTTCAGCAATGATTTGGACAGTGCAGGTGAGACCATTGATGAAGAATCTGGGGGTGTTGGCCTTGAATAACGTCATAAAACCCGTTGTCAAATTGGTATAGGTTCATTCATGGCCCAAAACACATTTTATAATGACGTTTTCATATTTACTATCAAGCCATGTCTCTTCCCATATAGCTCAGATATAGACCCCATTTCATTGTATTAAATCACCCCATAAAATCCACGCAAGACTATAACAATGATCCGTGGAACCCAAGAAAATAGAAGATTTTACAGTTACAATGCAAAAACGTTTATGCAGTTGCTGAAGATATGGTGGGATATGTGGCTTAGTAGTAAGGGTGGCCAAATACCTATCTCCATTCTTTTATAAAGATACATATCCTGGGGAAACGTTAGACCATGAAGAAGAGTTTTCAGGTGAAGTGTTGGCTTTTCTTCCATAAATAAAGATCATCCGGGTTATTTTTTATTGACTGCTACTCTTTCATCCCCTTTAGGAAAATTAAGCACCACTATTTTGGTGGATACTTGAGCCTCTAAAGAATTTTATGGACCAAGAACAAGCCGATTACCTTTATACTGAGTTACTTGACAGAAGGTATGGCTAGAGGAAGGACTTCTTAAGGTATTCCCACGCTGAAATCCTGGGGTTAGTGACCTATCAAGTTGACACCCTCAATTTTACCAACAACTTCCAAGCTATAAAAACCTCTTGTACCCATCATTTAGGGTGTAGAGTGGTTGCAAAAGTTTGACACAAGGACTAACTTGAAAGAAAATACCCTATTCTTAACTTTGAAGAATGATCCAAGTCTGCAGTTCCTTTATCTGAAGCCAATTTTGAGGGCGATTTGCCCCACTGGTCCATTATTCACACTCTCAGTCTTGCCCATTGCTGAAGCCCTCTGTGGAGGTTCCCTACCTTCCTGTTTGGAGGGGTTGGAACCTTCTTTTAATGCGGCTTCAGCCAATGCATTACCAGATCATTCAAAAATTGATTGTGAGTTCAAGCTCACCGTTGAATTTGGTGCGCATATCTTCCCCAATTTATTCATTGATGGTATGGGAAAAAGCGGCCTTAAATGTGTGGGTTGAGGAGCAGTTAGCCAAAGATGGGTTTTCTTCAGCAACATCCCCTGTATGTTCCCCACTTCACTTTGTATAAAAGTCTAAGGGTACCTTACGCCCATGCGTAGATTATGGTAAACTCAACTATGTCACTGTACCAGACTTACATCCCATCCCCCTGGACTTTCAGATTAAACGCTATAGTGAGAATACTAGAGTCTAATCCAAGCTGGATTGTTTAAGCGCGTTCAATCAGATTTGTATCAAGAAGGGCTAGGAGTGGTTGACCGCATTCTGTACCAGAAAAGTAATCTTCCTTTTTTGGATTATACCAATTGGGATTAAGAATGCCCCTGTAATCTTCCAACGTTGTATTGATGCGGTTTTTGTAGGACCTTCTGGATTATGCACGATAGCTTACATGAATGATGTCTTGCTTTTTTCCCCTGACAATGAGTCCCAAGAATTACATCCTTGGCAGGTGGTGGAGCTTTTGAGGGAAGCTGACCTCACATTAAACATTTGTAAGGGCGAATTCTTTAAGTCCCATGTCACCTTTCTGGGCAAAGTCGTGTTTGACCAATGGCACATAATAACTCCATACAAGAAGAAGGCGTTTTGTGAGTGGCTCACTTCAACTTCAGTTAAGGAATCTTTGAGCTTTTTTGGGACGTGGACGTTCCATAAGAAGTTCACACTGAACTTTTCTGAAGTTGCAGCGCCTTTGTATAAGGTGAGTGGGGGAAAAGTACTTCAGTGATCTCCTTTTTAGAGGATGCCTTCCGATCAGTAAAGTGCACTTTGCTTTATATTTCCGTTCTTCACCATGTTGACCCCATTAAAGCCTTCATTGTTGCTTCATATGTCTCCAACTTCTCCATAGAAGCAGCCCTATTACAAGTAGGTGAAGATGGAATAGAGAATCCAGTGGGTTATTTTTCTAGGCTTACGTCTCTACCAGAGCTTAACAAAGCCATTTATGATAAAGAGCTAAAAGCATTGGTTGAGGCGCTGACTTATTGGCGTCATCACTTGCATGGCTCATCCCAACCCTTCTGCATACGTATAGATCACCATGCCTTACTGTACTACCACGTACCTCATGTCTTAACCCCACAGAAAATCCTTTGGCATGAGACCCTTACCCAATTTGCGTTTTCCTAAAATTTTACCAAGGGCAAGGAGTAGGGGTTAGCGGATGCTTTGAGCTGCAACCCTGAACTAGCTCCCAATCCTAATGAGGTAAGGTGCATAATACCCATTTGCTGATTCAACTGGGTAAGATATGTCTCAATTTCCCTCTCCCATGGCCAATGGGCCGGCGCTCACTCCTCTGGAAAATGCGTTGGATACAGTATGTTTAGAAGGATTGTCCTTTATCAGCCGTTGTCAGCCAATTCTACTATGGTTTTTGCCAAGAGCGCATTGAATCAGGAGGACATCGCCAGAGGCTAGTACGTAAAGGATGGATGGTGTGGTTTCATGGCGCCTATAGGTTCCTGCTGGACCACTTCTCCTGAGACTTCATCTGGGATATCCTGGCGGAATCACCATTGGCCATCCTGGGAAGGTGAAGATGTTAGAGCTAATTTACCACACTTACAAATGGAAGGGGTTAGCAACTCAGGTAGGCAGATATTGTAAAGAGCGCCTAGTCTGAAACCAAATTAAACTGAATCGCCAGCCTCTTACAGGTTGTTGGTACCAGTTAAAGGCTGATGGGCATTTGACTTCCTTAAAGGTGGATTTATTGTGAAATTGCCTAAATCTGATAGCTACGATGCTATCATGGTGGTTGTGGGCAGTTTCATGAAGTTCGCCCACTTTATCACTTAAAGAAACACAGTCACTGCGGCTGAGATGGCTAAGCTTTTTGTTACTCATGTTTTTGTTCTTCACGGTTTCACTCAAAATTAATTAGTGATTGGGGACCCCAGTTTACCTATATCTTTTTGGTAAAAGTTATGTAAGAATCTTCATAAAAACCCTGACTTTAAACTGCCTATCACCCTCAATCAGATGGGCATACTGACCGAGTGAACCAGTGCCTCGAACATTTCTTGTGGTGTTACGATGCCATGGATCATTCAGATCGGGTTTCCCATCTCCTCATGGACCAATTCAGCTATAACAACGCACAACATGCATCGATCTTTTGTTCCCCCTTCTTCGCCAACTATGGCTTCAATTCCGCCTTCAACATGGAGTCCAGTTGTGGATCCAAGGTAGAAGCGGTGGTGGACTTTGCAACATTAATCATATAGGTACACCAGGGGGTGAGCATGAATTTAGATGCGGCCAAAAAGGCATACAAAGAGAATGCTGATAGTAAGAGACAAGTTGGACTAAAGTAAAAGGAAGGAGATCTCGTTATGCTGGATGCTAAAAACATCCCTATAAAGCAACCATGCAAAAAAGTAGACCTAAAGAGGATTAATCCATACTGCGTTTTCAAAAAGGTGGGCCACCCTTCATACCAGTTGAATCTCACCACTTTGTTTTAAATCTTTTCAGTGTTTCATAAAAGCAAGCTCATGTCCTTTGAGGGCCCAATTCCTGAGACTTTCAAGGATTATCTCGTGGATGGGGCGCTGGAGTGGGAAGTGGAGGAGATTGTTGCACTATTTTAGTAAGAAGAAGACTCAAGTATCTTGTATCCTGGAAGGGATCTGACGCAGCGGGAAACAGTTGGGTCACAGCGCAAGACTGCTCTCATGACCAAGAGCTAATCGCAGCTTTCCATGAGAATTTCCTCGAGGCTTCATGATCAAAGTCAAAGCCAGCCGTTGCTGCCATAAATTTGGCCACTGGTCATAAAAACTTTTCCTTAGCGAATGACCCTGGTGGGAGGTTGAGCCCAAAAAGGAGGTGAGGGTAATGTCATGTTTACATGACTTTTAGAAGGCATCAACCCCAAGGACAAGACTTGGCGGAAGGAGGTCCAAAAGGGTAATATTCAGCCCTTCCTTATTTAAAGCACACCTTGGACCAACGCTGGGTGCAGGCCAAGTATGCCCAGGTTGATACAAGTGAGGTGCAAAACGCCCAGCCCTCTGTTTCAGCTCAGGCGTTAAAACAGCCAAGCTGCTCTGTAAAATGATGATGGCATAATATGGTTAATTGGTAAATGAGTGTTCAAAACCCATTCTATTTATAGAAATTGTGAGCTAATGTCAGGTATAACTTCAAATGATAACTTAAGTGAGGTCAGTTATTAAGTATGCTACCCTTTATTGGATGGAAGTGTACGCCTATAGGTGCACCAGGGCTTGATACCATTTTTGCTGATCCAAAATTTTCCCAAGTTGGTTTAATTATGTTCGCATGAGACAACTTTGTTTTTCAGTCATATTAACTAATAAGCCCCATAGTCTTTTTTACGTTCTTTCCATACGTTGACTTGGGTGTACCTGTGCGTGGACCTCTTTGATGAAGTCTCACATCATGTTAGCTATTCTATCTTGTTTAAAATTCATCACAGCCTCAGTTACACCGCTGGGCCTACCAGGCTCCCTCCAAACCCAGTCCCAGTGCAATCTAACCCTGTACCAAACTTGATTATGAAGTGCCCACTGGGGCATGGTCATGTTTTGAAGATTGCTAGATTTATTATTACTCTTACTGTGCTCAACACCCTCGCCCTAAGCCTCTTTAGCTCAAGCACCCTCTGCTGGGCTATCTTTATTATAAAATTTTCAACTAGTTCCTTTTTGTTGATCCTGTGCACTGAGAAACCACCACACTGGGATTTAGAGACTTATATATACTATCTTGACACGGATTCTGTCTATCAAATTGAGGAGGTTTTTCAAGGCTACCCATGGTCCAAGTGGTACACCATCAGGCTAATGAGCTATTCCAATTGATGGTCAATGGAGAAATTGGGAACAAGCACCAAGAAAACTAAGGTTCTCTTTGAAAATCAAAGGAAACACCAAGGCCAAGAATGGGTAAGTTTTTAAGATTATTGACAAACCTTGACTGCTATTTCTGAAACCATCTGAATGAGCGGCAAAGTTCAAATGAAATAAGGTTATCAGGCATGGAGGCCAAAGGATAACAACTGACCACATTTGCCAGTATTATTACTGGGTCCCTCAATTATGATGTGGACAATTATCCGGTTTGATGCATTAAGTGCCTGTTGCATAAGCCACACAAGTGTGCTACTGGATATTGAGTGGCCCACCCAGGATTTGCCTGGCATGCAGTATCCATTAATGTGGTGGGACAACCTAATATGAGCACTAAGGGGAGTCAAATATACCATAGTTGCAATGATCATCTAAAAATATGGGTAAAAATGTAGGCACTATCAAAAGTGTACGCTGCAAGTACTGCGTGATTCAACCCGGATCAAGTCATATATTTCTACAGATGCCTGCAAGTCTTGTTGAGTGACAACGGAACAAATTTAACATCCCATGTGATCCTGAGGTTACATGAAATAATTGGGATTCAAGGAGTCATATCAGTCCCCTACCAGCCAGAAACAAATGGATTGGTAGAATGAGTAAATTAAATGCTGGCCTCAACGTTGAGGAAGCTTGTCACTGGGAAAACCTCCACGTAAGGAACCAACCAAAGATTAGTGACATTCACATACAACATTATTACCTTATGACAATGGGACTTTGCCATTCAAAATTTTGTATAAAAAACCGCATTGCTACCAATTTAAATTTGGCAGTTAGACCAACATTGGGGATGAGTGTATTGTAGTGCCAAAACTTACTACCAAACATCCTAATCAAAATTTAATCACATGCTTAAATATGACCTTGAAGTGAAAGATCAAGGCCAAGACAACAGACATTAAGAACTGACCAGTATTACAAAAATACATGTAGGCAATAGGGTAGCCTATTGCGATAAACATGGCTTCAGGAGAAGAAACAAATTAAATGTGCTGTGTCTGTGTCCATATTAGATTATTTTAAGTCGGCGATAGATTCATATTCCATCAAAAACCTAGCAGATGAAAGAATAATGAGCATGGTCCATGCAAAGAACCTAAAGCAGTGGATCTAAGAGAATAATAGTATGAGCGTTCTGAATGACTGCTGAATCATTTAAATGGTTATGTCCTGAAAAGATTTAATTCTTAAAAAGGGACAGCTGAACCAAAAAATGTTAAGTCTTAGAAAATAAGACCTCTGAACCATAAAAATTAGTAGGTCAGAGTATAATTAGGAACTAGTTTGAGGGATTAATAAAAGAAAAGATGAACCAATGAATAAAGTAAAAATCATGTCCTAAAAAATAGCAATAAAACAATAATAAATTGATATAATTTGAAAAAGAAGTAGAAAAATAACACAAAAATAAAATAGAGTATACTTTATATTTTTTATTGTTAGCTTCAACTTAGTGATAATTCTGCATGTGACACCTCTTCAAAAAGGGAGAATGGATGTCAATAGGAGTGAACAAGCTATCAAAATCTACTTGAGAACTGATTCTAACAAAGTGTTGAAGTCCAATTTGGCTACTGATGGAAGAGGAGAATCAACCATGATTTGTTTGAGATGATAGCTACTCTGGTTTCATTGGGAATGGATACCGTTTCCAGTAGTTCATCAAAAGGCTATCCACATGCGCTTGACTTTAAGTATGGGTCCTAGGGTACCATAAAAGAGATTTCTTCATGCATTATGATTATCAATTGTTTGAGGCAAGCATCTTTAGCGGAAAGTTTGTCCAGATATTGCTAATACCAGGAGTTAAACAAATTTGACATATGAGCTGGACGAGCCAGAGGATGTCATACTTTTTTATAATTATCAACGTTATCCACTTTGGTGTAGATTGAGATACAATTTACTCTATTTTTAGTGCAATTAATTTCTAATTTATGGAATAAGCTCTTCAAAAAAAGAAAACAAATCAAGAAGAAATAAGTAAAAAAGTAGTTAATTAGAAAAATAACCATAATAAGTATAATTAATCATTCTTAATCTTGCCTTGAGAGAGACATTGGTGGTAATAACCTCCTGTCAAGGATGATGAGGGATAGCAAGTGAGCAAGGACACTGAACCAAGATTCTGGAACCAACAAAGGGGTCATATGTCCTGACCGGTGGGAAAACCAGCTTTCTGGGTCTAGAATTGGCATGAACAACTGACTAGGCCAGCATGGCAGTGGGTCAAGAGAACCATGCTCTGAGGAGGCAGCAGCCTGGAAGAAAGGAAGAGAACGACAGGCTAAAGGTTGTCATGAGCAGCTGTTAAATGTGAAAAAAGCTGTGCTCTTCTGGAAACTTGGAAGTATTCAACCAAGCCTGAGGTAGCATTCTCCTGTCCCAATCTTATTCTCTCTGGAAATATAGACAAGAGGGGGGATGTGTTGAGGTTTTTGCCCAATTTCAGCTTCCTAGGTTATCTGCTGGTTTGCTAAGAGATAAGTCCTGTTAGAAAATGAATAAGATATTGGTTGGTTTCAATTCTGGCTTATAAATGCCTGCGGACTTTTGGGTAATTCTCCAGGTTCAGATCAAAAAATGATTGATCTGTGAAGATGCCTAAGACTTTGTCAGGAAGTTTTGACAACGAAATTAAGGAATTTGATAGCTGATTGTTGATTAACTACAAGGTGCACTGATTAAGGATTGGTCAGGTTTTATTATCAACTGATTATGAATTCTAATCAGCAGTTGTGAGTCAAGTGATGCCGGCTGTAACTAGTGAATCAATCAGTTGGTTCATGTACTGCTATAATGGGTACAGAGTCCCATTACCTAAGAAGGTCGCAAGCCATTTGTGTTTGTTTTGCTGTAAATTGAGCAGAAACGTTAGAAACACGTTGTCTGGATCTTTCAATTTTCAGGCCTCTGGGATGTCCAACCGAGGGATCCTTAGACCAATGGAGAAAACAATAGCTGGAAGATATCTCAAAGTGAAATTTAATGGCAATGGGTGTCGTTTCCTTGCTGAAATGATAACTAACTAGTTGGACGCCGAATTCCATATAAATTCACTAGTTTTTAATATTAAAGCAGATCGTTTAAGCATTAATAAGTTCTATTCTTATTCAGTTTCATATTGTTGCAGTATACTAATTTTTGACTCTTTTGTGTGATACAGAGTAAGGATTGAATATCCTTAGAAGCGAAGCAGACCTTTACAGCAGATCACCTTCAACTCAGCGTATGGGAACTAAGGCTGGGAACCTCTGAATATGAGAGTGGATTAATTTCAGCAAGGATAGGGAAGAATTCCCTAAATTGTCAGCATAATTAGTATTTCTTGGATCACTACAAGTCTAGCGTTGGACCACCAATTAATAAGGCTTATTTATTAAACTTTTATATAATAGTTTTCATACTATTAGTCCCCATCTATCTACTAGTATCAACCTTCACAAATTGTGCACATAACCAATACAGTGCTTTTAACTCCTGGAAACGACAATCAACAAAGCAAGATTATAACCTGGGCTATGATAGAAATGTATAAAGCGTTATAGTAACAAAGAAAGCGAGAAACTTACCCATTCTAGAGAAGTGAGAGAAAAGCACAATATTATATGACCAGTTTTTTATGTCAGGGGCGCGGTTGATTATAAGATGACTGCTTATCAAACTAGGTGACTTAATACCTAGTGTAGATCCCAAAATTCAGTGCTCATCTGACCTAGAGATTATGAAAAGTGAAGTAAAATGGTTAAGCGATGGTTAAATTAGTTTAAAAGCTAAACAAAGGTTTCACAAGCCAGATGACTGAAATGAGGGCAACTGTGGGTGATGTGGGGCTACCCCTAGGGGTGGGAGTTTAAGGAGGATGACGGCTCATTAAGTTTCTGCTTTTGTTGATCTTTAGATAGAAATGAAATATAATATGGAATGGCATTTTAAATGTATTGCGCCTAAATTGGTGACAGATTGCATAGTGAATTGAAGTCTCAGGTGTATGCATTGTGTGTGATAGATTGGCAACAATGATTAGGAATGTATTCTCTTACAAATGAGCTCACCACTTACCAAGTCACTGGATTGATGGATTATAACACATAAATCTTAATTTTGATACCATTACAATAATGTTAGTGTGAGTCAACGGATTGACTTTTGGTTTTATGGCATGTGTGGGACAGATTCTACAGAAAATGAAATAGAAGAATAGCCTATTTGAAAAAAGTTAAAATAGACAATAAACAAGCAATCACCTAAGGTGGGACTGTTGCCTCAATAGTTTGGGAGGGAAAGAATCTGAAGTCAGTATTGAGCACTACCCTGGATTTAAATCCTAAAGGGCATATTCCAATTGACTATAGAAATATATATATGGATTGTGTTCTTCACACATTTCAGCTAGAATCATATAATACTTGATATCTGGATCTTTGTATCAATGAATGTTTTATAATGATTTAAACCAAATTTCTAAAGGAGTTATTCATATTGATTTAATTGTGCCATCAGTCACATATGAATCTGTTCCAACTTGTTAATCAGATTAGAATCACTTTAGGGGTGAATTAAATGTTTTGAGGTGTTAATCCTTGTTTAAATTTACTACTTGTTAAAGAATCCAGCTCCTTTGAACTTTTTAATGTTGGTTTAGGTTCGAGTCAAATTTTTGGATTTTTCTTTATTATTCTGGGTAACTTGCTACAGGTAGGATAAGCCATACGGTACCACTGGAGGCACCTGGACTGCACCACCTCCCTGAAAACTCTCAACATATACAATAGGGAGGAAAAGGAAAAGTGGGCCAGAGAGATTTCTTGGAGGCATGACTGCAACCCATTGCTCATCTACAACATGAGCTGGGTTTTAAAGCTGAGATAAGGGAGTTACAAGGGTCCTAGGTAACTTCCTACATCATAAGAGTTATTGTTCATAGTCCAGGTGGGGGAGATGATCTTAACTTACAGCTATTCTGAGAAGTGAGATTGGTTATAAACTCCTTAAAAACGAATAAAAATGACTCAAATTCTTATCAAACAGCAAAGTGATGCGCAGGTGTTCCAATTTAGAACTAAGAAAAGTACTAGCAAACTTGAGAATATTTTGCAATCAATTAGGGCAGTGTGGAAATGATGGTGTATAAACCCAGTGGAATTTATTTAAGCCACAAAGTCATTATATTACCTTAGGTTGAATAATTATCCTTTAATATTAAAAATCTATCCAACTTAATTAATAATCCAAACTTTTAGAACCCTCTCATTTACATTACATGTTAAGTCCCTTTCAGTAGGCGGCACCATCACATACATACCCTCCAAATTTCATCATTGGCTGCATCCAAAAACTTTACCACAATGGAACTAAAGCTCTAGTTATATTAAATCAAGTTTATGGACTCTGTATGAGCTTGATGGTGCCACGCTCAAGATGACCAACTTTTAAAACTTGTTATAATTCTAAGACTTTCACAATTATTCTTTTTTTATAAGGGTTAAGTCACGCTTAAGTCCCATCAACTATATTATCCTTCCTTTGGTAAGAATGGCTAAGGCACTTATTGAAGCAAGGATTTAAAAGAGATATAGATAAAATGGCGTAAAACTATTAGAAAATAGATTATGGTTTTTTATATGTTACTTATAACAATATAATCGCCATAAAACACATGAGCAATAAATTTATTAAAAAGAGCTATCTGAATCAAGGCTATTCATTAATCACGGCTTCAAGGTTAATAAGTGCCTTTGTAACATAATTCTGATAGGTAAGGTTGTGGTGTGAATAACCAAAAATTTATCATAATTTTATCACTAGGTCAATCATCAGGTAAATTACATATTTTTAAAATATACATGTAAAGCTCAATTTTTTAGTGTATTTCACCTGATGTAGTAGTCTCCAGACATTCAGATAATTCTTTGCTTAGGCTTGTTCTGATTTTGTCTTTGGGGTATTTTAGCTCAAGTCAGTCTGATGAAAATTCACTAGTATTGAGTTGAGCCTTAACAACCAATGGGTTTTACATATAGTTAATTGACGGGATCTTTTTTACCCTCTTTCTGATCTATGCGTCAATTCTCTAATAAGTTTTAACTGATCATTTCTTCTTAATTTGTCCCATACTCTGGTATCCAAAATCACCCCTTCAAGAATATAAGTGGAGTACCAAAGTAGGGGTTGGCTATGAAGTGGTTGGTTTTGATTCCAGTTTCTAAAGGCTTGATTGAGTATTTATTTACTATTCTTAGGTTATAGTGTATGGTTCATCCAAGATGAGATACAATTTTTCTGCTTGGAGTGCTAAGTAATTGTGGTAGTAAAAGTTATAAACTAAAATTCTCAAAAACTGGGTATAGGTTGGTGGGTTGCATTTACTGATTGGCCTTCGATTGTAACCATTTTGACTAGGTTTGTCACTGCCTCTGAGTGAAGTTGAGCATCTCAAGCTAATTTTCCTAGCACTTCCTTGGGGTTCTTATGTTATTGGTTATAAATTCGTGGGCTAATAGAGCTGAGATGTCAGGTTCTCTTCTGTATAGGGCCTTGTAAGGATACAGATTAATAACACAATAGAATCTTAACCTATAAGCTATCATTATACTCAGAAGATATTAATCCTAGTGTGATGGATCAGAAGTAGCTATCCTTTGCAACATTGAAACTAAAATTTCATTCACTCTTAATACATTACACTATTCGAGGAGTTATAGGGCGCTGAAAATAATTCTTGATTCCCTACTCTTGTAGCAAAAAAACTTACAAATATTGAAGTAGTTTTTCCATTATTCGTAGCAATACCTGGGCAACCACGTCTAGTAGTTCTAATTTTTTATAAAAATTGGTGGTAGCCTTATAAATCTGCCCAGGAATAAGAATTACTTTTATAATCTATGAAATGATTAATCTATACAAGGATAGTTCTATTTCTTGCTATAGATTTGGAAAGAGGGCCTATGGCATCTAAACTGATGACACAGAAAAATTGCTGAGGTTTAATGGGCTGTAGCTTGTACTTAGCCTTATGTGGCGTTTGTTTTTGCTAAGGTATTCATTCATCCAAGACTTCCAAAACTGAGTTAAGTAAACATTCCCAATAGTCTTAATTATTTTCCATTCATAAGTTTTTCCAGCTCTTCCATTTACTAAGGCATGATGGGTTTCCATTTTAACTGGTACCTATTATAAAGGTTTTAAGGTACCCAGTTTGTGCTTAAATTCCATATAATTTATCTGTTGAAAAACTTAGTATTTTACAAGTATCATTTCGGATATTCTGAAATGTTTCGTCTTTGTCATCTCAAGTGTTTGGCTTCATGATAATAAAGTTTGACCATTCAGTTATGCTGTTATCTAGATTTAGTAGGGGCAGTCTATGCAGTCCATCTACAATCATGTGCTTTGTTTCATTTTGATGGACAATGTTAATGGCATAGTGTGAAGTTTGAGAGACCATTGTGCTAGTCTTACTGTCAGACCCTTCAAATTTGCAGCCACTTTTAAGAAGCGGGGTCTGTAAAACTTTGAAACATTTACCATAAAAAGAGTTTATAATTATTACAAAAAATAGAATTTGTAAGCAATTTTTCATGACACTGTAATTGCAGTTAACGTTTAAATGAGTTTGCTGTAATAAGACACCTTGTTTAACGCCTGCTTAATCCAGTTGTCATAAAATGTCCCCCGCGGCTATATTGAAGGCATCTGTAAAAAGGATGAATGGCTCTAAATTGATTATGTTGTTGAAATTCTTTTTTAACAAGGCGTTCATTGTTTTAAATGGAGTCTTTTTGCATAACTCCACATAAAAAAGGTGTGTATTTAGCAAGCAAAATGGCCAAGAGGTTTAGCAAATTAAGCATATTAGGGAAAAATTGAAGATAATATCACATCGTTCCTAAAAATACATGTATATCTCTGAGAGACTTTGTTTTTGAATTATTAAAAATGCGCCAACTTTATTGTACAAAGGTTGAATTACTTTTAAAAATATCGCGCGACCTAAAATTCCACTTTCTGTTATTTTTAGGTAAACTTTGAAGGCTCTAGTTTATTGTGTTTTCTTGTAGTCATCTGAAAACTGACTTGAGGTGGTCCAGATGACTGATGAAAGTTTTTGAAAACATTATCATGCAATCAAGTTACCACACAGCTTAGTTTTAGTTTTTGCAAGATATGATGCTTCACTCATTGAAATGAGGCGGGTGCTTTACATAATCCCTGAGGAACTTGGTAGCTTAATGGTCCTTCCATGCATATCATTGCACATTTTTCTTGCTCTTTTAGCAATAAATATATCTCAATAACCACTGACGAGATCTATTATAGAGAAAAACTTTGAGTTAGATAGTTGGCCAAAGCATTAACAAAAAATGTAATGGGATACCTGTCCTTTTTCTTATGCTTTTTAGTTTCCTATAATCCATGACTATTCTATGACCACCATTTTTCTTCTTTATGAGTAACAATGGGGACAACCATGGACTTTGGGAGGAAATAAGTAAGCTGGCATTTAGTATCTGTATGAGCTCAATTTTCATGCATTTCTCTCTAACTTCAACTTCATATATGGATTCAATTGTTTTGGGGTTAAGTCTCCTACATCAATACTATGTGTCCAGTTCTCCATGACACCATGGTTAATATTTACTTGTAGAAGGTATCTTTATAGTCTTAAGTAGTTGATGCAACTACTCAATTTCCTCCTTATTTAACTTATCAGATATCTGGACTTGAGGATTAGCACAAATAAAACTATAACCAGTTAGGCTTAAATGAAGTTAATATTAAAAAAATGCACCTTTTCTATTCTATCAATTGAAAGGATTCTGTCCTTTTGAAAGTAAATGAGACGGTTTACCTTGGGACAAATATACCACGCCAAGTTTTTTAGTCTGTGCTGGTTTCAAAACTGTGTCAATCAAAATCCAACACAGAATGGAGCAGGAACCACCCCGCTATGCTATCACTCCTCAATTCTGTCCTTTTTCTATCTTCTGATGTTTAATATTAAAGTTTTCTAAATTTTTTAAGTTTTCAATTAGTAGTTTAATTGACCCTTTATAGGTTAAGTTAAGGCCGCTTTATAATATTTTTAATAAATTTTGATGACTCCATCTATGCTAGTGATATGTCATAGGCAGTTTAGAGGTATCTTCAGTGTTATGCTAATAGAATAAATCTTTGTACTCCTGTGTTGATTTTTACCTCCCTGATAGCATAGAATGGTTTTGAATCTAGAGATTCTACTGATTTAGGGAGCATTTTTGTAATTTTTCCTGAAGTAGTATATTTAAAGGCTAAAAAGCCATATAAAAATATGTGAAGAGTATTTCTTCTTTCTGGATTATTCATTATCTCATTTCAAGGGTAACTTCATAACCGAGGTGAGATAAATACACTTATTTAAAGCTGATATCACTTCATTTTTGATCATAAATAGTCTACAAAAAGGTCTGTGAACTTTATAATATCCAGAATTGTGGGAGCTGAAAATTAGTTTGACAATCTAATTTTGACAAGGATTAGTATACACCTATTGCTTTGGTGTTGTTTGGACCTAAAGTTCTATGTACTAGCTGTACTCAAGGTCAGGGAGAGTTTGATCTTCATGAGGAGACGAATGAGATGACATTGTTTGTGATCCAGTATTAAAGATAGCCTTTACTCAGTCCATTTGAATCAAAACTTCTACTTTTTTATAGTTTTTGAACTTAGGAGGTAAGTCTAAAATTTTTCTAATGCATAACGATGCATTGAGCTTTTGGAAGCCTACAGATACTTCTTCATGATCTCCTAAAACTAAATATGCTTATGATAACTCAACAGGGTAAGGCACTGATTAGCTTGGACCATCTAGTACTAAAAAAAGGCACTGATCAGCTTAATGGCTGTGTCAATTATTCTTAGGAACCTGATAACTTGAATGAGTTGTGTCTTCTGGAACTTGGGCGTCATTGATATTTTGGTGTTCAAATGATCAGAAATGTCAATCTTATTGGGTGTAGCTAAAATGTAATAACCTGTGTCCTTGTAACTCTTTCAGAGTTGTAACTAGAATCATTCTAAAACATGTGAGGTGAGAGCTTTAAATTTTTCATTCTAAGGTACTTTAGGTTTGTTAACTTTATAGGTACCTGACCCTAAGCCAAACGCACTTTTCCCTACTTGGCAAGGGCAGTTTCTCCTCAAAGCTCGTATTCAGTGTGTTTTTTGAAATAGTTGGACTTGAGACTCGTTCTTCTAAAGCTGTTTTTCTTTCATGGTATACACTCTATTTTCATGGAAGCCTTTTTGGAGGTTTCTGGCCCGTGTATACAACCCACATCAAGAAAGGTTTATTGGATATCTAAGACAGAGTTGAAGCTTTGTTAAATGGATGTGACGTACATAGCTTGGTCAGAATTACTATGTAGATCTGCAAAAACGGCAGCTACGTCGTCATCCAGTGTAAGCATCTATGAGTCATCAGTGTCTGATCCTCAATATAGAAGCAATCGCAAATTTTGACAAGGTTTTCATTTAAGCTTAACACATCCTTAATGAAGGCCTGTTTCTAGATACTCAAGGTTTTATTGAAACCTGATTCTTTGATAAGCGCTATCTTTACTTCACTAAGAGTATTCATGTTGTCCCTGCGGGGTACCATAAAGCCTGATCCATATGGCTTAAACATGACAATATATGCTTAACCTTTTATGATCAATTGCACTTTTCATTGAATCTTCATAGACAATGAGGAATGATGCCATACTATCTTTTCTAGGCATAAGAATGTCTTTGAAATTAAGTAGTAAGGTAGTGGCTTCCAATTATGTGACAACATGCATTCTGGGAGCTTCTGATTTAGTGATTTTTATATGTGTATCACTATACTCAGCTTGTTGAGTGAGTTGGCAAAGTTGATCCTTTAAGGGTTAATATGTTGCTCCATTTTTTCAAGTGTAAGCTTTGGTGTGCCATCTAGAAATTGAATAATTTTTGAAAAAACCTAATCATTTTTCAGTTTATTAACGAAGATGTCAAACCCATTGATTTTTGATGAGAGGTAGAGTGGTAAGTTTGAAAGAGCTTTTTCTCAGATTACAAGACTTCAACGCGTGGTTAAAGTCCACTTCATCTCCTGAAATCCAGTGCTTTAAGGTGTCTTGCCTTTCCTAGATAACAGTTCTTCTTTAAGGGTTTTCTAGCAGAACTCAGCTTCATTGAATTTATTGTGAGGAAGGCCGACCAAGGGATGGACACTTTTGAAAGTAAACACAAAAGAAAACGAAACTTAGTAACAGGGAAGGCACCCCAGAGAAGCGATGCTATCTTCTGTTGCCAGCGGGAACGCTACTATGGGGAGGAGGAGGGAACATGTAAAGGGGTCATAGCCGCAATTGAATACGTGTGGAGGAAAGGGTCCAATTTAATGAACCAAACAGGGAACCAGAAGGAGACCAGCTGACGGTGACGCGGTGGGAGGTACCCAAACATCCACGCCTGGAAGTGGTCCACCAAATGGGACTGGAATCTGTGGACAGCTTCTGGAAGGGTGGGGGTGAAGCCTGCGATGGCATCCAAGACAATCGTGTGGATGGTCCACATGGCGATTGCGACCACCAGAGCACGGAGGGGGTGAAAGGGGGATACCATGGATATAGAAAACATATCTCTTGACATACTGAAGGGATGTGTTTGATCCTGGCCAAGAAGACGCTGAACTTTGCGCCATATCACTTTAGAGGTAGGACACTTCTCCAGGTGGTGGAACAGCGTTCTATACTGGCCACAGACGATGCAGGATGAGTGTAAAGCGTTAGAGCGCTCATCCATATGGTACACTCGCCTCAGGCAGTGCCACACATGGGAGCGGATTTGAGGCTGCAACAGAGGGTGGTGTGCGTATTTCCAAATAGTCTTTTGAGTCTCGATGGAGTAAGGGATGTCCATCATGTCCAGGTTGTCCACCCTGGATAGGACATGGGGCCGTGTGGGGATCACGCCATCTTGAATGGGTAGCCCCGGTATCTCTTGTGTGAACTGAGGAGAGGGGCGGCCTCTCTGGGCTGTGTGTCCGCTAATATGAATTCTCCACTCTGCATTCCGCATGGAGAGGAGGATCCGTTTGTAGTGGGTTTTAGTACCGTGAGGGCCTGTGGCCAATGGGTGGGAAGCCAGGTATTTCATCAAGGAGTGAGGGTTCGATGGATTGTTAAGGACCAAGGCGCGGGAGAAGTTGGAGCAGGCTGCGCGGGACCAGTGTTGGGAGGGGAGCGTAGGAGCAGTGACAGCCGCAATCCAGGTGCCCAGAATCTTGGCAGCATGGGATTTGAAGTCAAGCAGGCCCATGCCACCATGATGATGAGGGCCAAACATGACCTCAAGCCGTACTGGTGATGGGCGGCCTGACCAAAGCCATCCTTACAGGAGGGCATACATGGATTTGAAAAAGCCTGGGGAGAAGGCGATGGCATGGGCTCCAAACCAGACTTTGGAGAGGAGCATGGAGTTGGCTAAAACAATCCTGCCAGTAAGGGAAGTAGGGTAGGCTCTGAGGGAGGCGATTCGCTTCGTCACGTTGTCTAAAATATGACTTTCCATTACTGCTGAGGCATACCCGCCTGCCTCCACCCACACGCCCAGGTGGCGGACAGGCCCTATGGTAGGGCGTGGCACGAAGGGGAGCACTAGTGGGGCGGTGTGGGGTGAGCAGGGAGGGCGAGCACGTGTGTGAGCAGATGGGCCGGACTGGGCACTTGTCGCTGGGGCCCAGCATGCTTGATACCAACCAAGGAGGATAATTTCGGTTTTGGAAGCGTTCAGTGCAGTGTTACTTACCCGGGTATACTCCTGGATGATAACTTCAAGTGCGCGTGCATATTTATTATTAGAAAACCCAACCACACAGTCATCTGCAAACGCCATCATCTTGACTGGGGCTTGGCCTAGTACATGGACCCCAGTGAGGTGGGCATTCACATTTTGAAGTAGTGGGTCAAGGCTGAAGTTGTATAAGAGTGGACTAGGGGGTCTCCTTATCGTAGGCCCCTTTGAGGGCAGACTACTTCCATTAGGAAGCCAGGGCCACGCACTGCCATTGTTTCAGATTCTGTGAGCAGCATTACCCAGTTAATGAAGCGAGGGGGTAAGAGGAATTGATGGAGGCAGGCCCTTAGATATTCCCAGTTTACTCTATCATAAGCCTACTGTTGGTCCAGAAATACAAGTGCCCAAGAGGCTGTGGACTGGCATGCGTTAGCCACAGAGTGCACGTTGTCCCAAACTGACCTTCTGGGTATGAAACCGAATTGCTCTGGGGAGATGGTAGCAGATGCTACAATCCCCTAAATGGTTAGCCATGATTTTAGTTAAAATTTTAGTATCCGTGTTAGTTAAAGAAATGGGGCGCCAGTTGGCTAAGTCTAGCTTATCCCCTTTCTTGAAGAGTGTAATGGTGAAGGCCTCTTGTCCACCTGGTAGAAGGCGCGTTTCCAGAAGGCTCTGGTTAAGTGAGGCAAGCAGCAGTGGGGATATATATTTGAAGTACTTTTTATAGAATTATATGGAATGTCATCTGGGCCTGAACATTTCCAATTTGGTGCACCGCGGATGGCTGTCCAGAGTTCATTTGGCGTAATCAAATTCATTAATTCTGGGTATCAGGAAATGGTGCAGATGTGGGTGTGGTCGAGAAATTTTGCCTCTTCAGCCAGCTGAATTGGATCAGATTGGTATAACTTGGAGTAATACTTTTGTGTTTGATTGCCACTTCAGCTGGCATATCTGCGACGGAATCATCCAATCTCCACACCTGTGTGCAGGCCGCGCTCTGGTGTGGTGCGAAAATTTTTTTAAAAAAATATGCGGTGCACTTGTCACCCTCTGTAATGCGTTTGGCCCTGTACTGAACACAAACCTGATGTTTGTGTTGCCTTTTGAGCGCGTTGAGGTGGGCAGCTGCTTCTGCCCACTTCCGGCCTCATGCAGTGCTGTAGCCTGTGGCTGGGATGTTGGATTCCAGGTGTGCCAACTCTGCCATAGCGCGCGAAATAATGGCCGATGTGGCTTGTGAGCGTCAGGAGGAGAGGTGGCGAGAGTGGCGGATGGTATCCTTTTTGAAGGCTGCCCATGTGGAAATTGGGTCCGCGAAATGGTGTAACAAACTCTTTTGCCAGAGTTGCTGATTCCACCCAAGTGGAAAATCCTGGCGACGCAAGTTTGGGAGGGTGGAGTTTGCACCAATGTGGGGCCTTAGCCACTGTGATAGGTAAGTGGTAGGTTATTGAGACCAGCTGGTGGTCAGAGAATTCGATTTTTGTTGTTTGGAAGTGGGAAATGTAAGATTGAAATTTTGCCAGTGTGAGGATAAGGTCGAGGCAGGTCATGGACCTTAGTTGGCCATTGTGGATGAGGGGGCGCGTCATGTTTTCTAGCAGCGGGGCATGCCACAGCAGCGCATCTATTAACCCAAGGGTGGCCTTTAGAATGTGAAGTTCTACGTGACCCTGGGGGGCGTGGGAAGAGGAAGGCCAACAGTCCATGGGTGAGTTTAGCCAATAGTTCATGTTGCCAACTATGAAGGGGTCAGGGGGTAACATAAGGGATTTTACCAACAAGAAAATTCTTGACACTCTCATGCAAAGGTTGGGGCATAGATGTTGATGATAGCATACGCCACGTTGGCCCACAAAAAAGCGATAACAAGGACTCGGCCATTGAGGAAAAATCCAATGATAAAAATTTAAAAAAATTATTTTTCTGAACTAGCACCCCACAGTGCTCTGACCAGAAGGATAGGGAAGGGAGGAGCATGGTTTTCCAAGCATCCTCAGAACCTCGCAGACAGTGAAACTCCTGGATGGCCAGGATATCCACAGGTAAAGTTATTTGTAAAAAACTCAGTTTCCTAGCCTGGGATGGCGAGGCCTTGAGTCTGGCAATATTCAACATCCCTAAAGTGAAGGTTTCCCCCATTGCACCTTAGGTGCGAGGGGGTGGGCACCTGGGCCCACTAGCCTCCTCTAGATCCCCATGGGCCTTCATGGCAGTGTGGGTGTTTGCAGCAACGCTATTGGTGTTTTTGTTAATTTTAGCAGAAAGGTTCGCGTTGGCTTTTACCTTTGCTTTTTGTTTCCCCGATGTTGAATGAATTTTTTGTGGTGTGGATGAGTTTGGTGCACCAATGTTCAAGTCAAAAAAAATTTTCAAGTAGGTTGAAAACCAAGTCAGTTACAACCGGGGCTTGGTTGCAAAGGTCAGGTGAGATTGAATTGACCATCAGATCCTTAGATTGGGTGTCCCAATTGGCATGGGCTTCCCAATCTGATTGGTTGAGGGATTCCCAAGCTGCTTCCACTGCAAAGGTTTTGATGTCCTCCTGGCGTTGGGAGTGTGGGATAGCAGAGGTGACTTTGGCCACTTCCTTGGCCGCGGCCCTGTGGGCCTGTTTGGCCTTCTTCTGCTCTTGAGGGGAGATAGGCTTTACTAGTAAGTAGCAGCCTTGTGCTCCCCATGGTAAAGCCTCTTTGGTGCTGGTGGTTGGTTCATAGTGCACTTCTCCGCTGGCCATAGCTGCCGAGGGGTGCTCTTGCAATGTGATGCCCTCCTTGGTGGTGCATGCATGTGCCTTATGGCCAAACGCGTCACAGTGGGTGCAGATGGGGGGTGCGCTGTCTTTGGTTACCCGGAAAGGGTGGGTGGTATGCCCTTTGATTTCAATATATGTGGAGTGCGGGATCTGGATTAGGTCCTTTGTGATCTCCTCGGTTGGATTTAGATCTGCAATGGCTTTTCCAGTGCACAGGTGTGGCATCAGCATGAAGCATTGCATCTCAAAGGATTGTACTTCTCCATATACAGCGAGACCATCTTTCAGGTGCTGCTCCAGAATGGCATGTTTGACTGTAGTGGGCAAAAAGTCGAACGTGAGGAAAATTTGGTTGATTTTGTCCATCTGGTGCGTTTGGTTTGGATGACCTTTTGCCCTTTGAGGAGGTCAATCACTACATGCACTGCAGCAGCTTTGTCTGCTGCCGTCCTTGTTTTTGAAACTGAGGTCCAGCCAATTGCATGACATGGAGTGAGGTGTGATGTACACCATGGTCAGGAAAAAAGTGTGTACATCTCCACAAAATTTTTCCATAAAGCTGTTTGTTGGATGTCCAGAAACACACAGACTCCATATTCCACCTACGATAGTTGTTGGGAGTGCAGCGTGATAATGTACTGGTTGCATCATGCTTGCCAAATGAAGATTTCCGGGGAAATAGTGACCGCCAGTTTTTTATTTTATTCTATTCCGCCAGTTTCTTGGGGCGTTTTCAAACGTTTGAGGTCGCGGGCCTACTACCTGTGCCTCTTACCTTACTTGCCCAACTGCTTCCTGACATGGGCGCAGACTAATCTCCTCTGTGAGATTATCAAAATAGAATCAGACTTGAATTGAATAAGTTGCAAAAGTGATTGCATTGAGAGAGAAAAGTAGGGAACTCAGCTTCATTGAGGCGACATTAAAACTGTTTAATTTCTTTTTGACTAGATGATTTGCCTCTCATATTGCTCTTCAATTTGTTGAGTTACTTGGCAATCGTTAGAATTTTAGAATGCCCACGTTATAAAGCTTATAAAATTATAAAAAAAATTGATTTATCCGTTTGGGGCAGTTTTCATTATAAAATAACCCATGGCGGATGAGGGAGTTATCATGATTCTGATATTATTTGTAGGATTTATTTCCTTTTGAAATGTTAGCTAATTCGCCAAGTTTAAGTATGCAGAAGCTTTTCATTCCATCAGTTAGGATCCTCAACAACTTTTACAAGTTATTCAACTATTGAAATAACAGCAAATAATTAAATTTTCTTTTTGAATCAATCAGGGTTTGTTGCTAGTTGATAAGGGAGTATTGTATGTTGCTGAGCGCTGACAACTCTTTATTTGGCAGCAACCTGCGGGATAGTATAACAGGTAATGTGACATACTGTTAATGGGTAAAAGGTCCTATTGCCTAAGCAGGTTGCTAGCTTAATAAGTATAACCCTCTAGGGTTAAGTGTAGGCGTTGGGACACGCTTTTCTGATAATCAACTCAGGCTGGTTCGTGATCTAGTCAGTGGTAGATTTAACTAAATGGATGAAGTAATAATTGTTTTATATGGCTCCTAAAGGCTAAATTCATTGGAGTTTGATAACATTCCTATTGGGGAGCTAAAGGAAGAGTTAAACGCTAAATTAACTATATATAAGTCCCTTAAATTATTTAATTGAAGCAGACTTATTATATGTCTTTATATAGAATGTTATAAATTTTTGTATTGTGCTCTTAAGACTAAAGATGAAAGTAATAGTTTTCTTTTGTCTAAATTGCTTTCAAGATCTCAAGATCTCTTGTATTAAGATTGGAAGGGAGAAGATCGCTTGCATCCAGAAGTTGCCAATTCTAGAGGAAGAGTTGATATGATAAATTCCATTGTCTGGAATACTATCATGTACTTTCAGAGGGTCAAAACGAAGACTGTTAGCACCTTTTTAGCATTGGAAACATATTCATTTTTTTGTGAAGAGCTCGACTAGGATACTAGTGTCATGGAGCTGTCTAATAAAGTTTTGACCAGCCTTCCGTCTGGGTGATTGGACACCTAGAATATAAGCCAGAAGAACAGTGATATAAACATTTATACAACTTTATATTTCTCTGAGAGATAAATTACTGAGGGTCAACAACTAACAATTGCTGTTAGTAGCATACCCACTAGCAACTACTCAATTTTCTAAAGTAGTTGCTGCGGTTTCAGCTGAAGTAGTTTCATCAGGAGTTATTGGGGGCCTTAAATTCACTCAGGAAACTTTGGATGGTGAATGAGTAGAGGAGCTCTCAGAAACTCTTAAACTAGGAGGGAAACGCCTTCCAGAGCATGTCCACATCCTGAATCCTTAAATTATCTAAAATTAGGGCAATTCCAGGAGAGCACAATACTTATATCCCCACTCAAGTAGGGATTGAAACAACGTAGGAATTATGGCCAAAATAGTCCAGTTAATACAGAGCTGGAAAAACATGAACCCACCAAGGATGTGACTAACAGCGAGCTAATTTAATAAAAATTAAAAATATATCTTTGTAATGATCAGTTAAAAAACAGAGAAAATTGACCAATAGCAGTATCTTTTCAGGACTGTTGTCTTAAATGCTGACACTTGAGGGGTAATAAAATTTCCATTAACAGAGGGTGATGCAATCATATTTGATTCCAGCGGGTTTTACAGCAAAAATATTTATGACGCTGGATCAGCCTCATCCTTGCCAGCTGACTTAGGCCTGAATTTTAGCACCAATTTTCCCACCCTGTGTGATTTCGCTTGGCAGATCAGTGACACTTTGTCTCACAGGCGACTTGGTGCCCCATGGACAGGCCACATATGGGAGGTCCTATTTTAATTAAAGGCATTTAATTCGCCTGAATTTGTTATAGCCTAACTTGCATATTCTGGAAGAAGAAAAAAACATTGATGGGGTTCAGAACCAAAGTGTACAGCGGATTAACCACTTATGCTGAGCATTAATTTATCAATATTAACTAATTCTCATTGAGACCTCAGTTTATTGATGGCGAGGAATGGACACAACCTTTCCGTTAGAAGTGTCTTTTAACGCCTCCACCTCTTAACACAAACTCTAACTCTCTGCACCTACTCTTGGGTGGTGAAGTAGGGAGGTAATGGGGCAAACTTGGGGAGAGGCATTCCCCCATTCTTGTCCACCACATGGGCTGATCGCCCTGGGAAACAATAAAAATAGACCCTTTCTCCAACTCCTATTTTGTCTGGAGCAGGAATTCCTCACAGTTGAGGTTCAGGGGATGCTCCCCAAGACTTACAATTGATCTTCATACTATAATAGCCCACCCAGTAAAATTAATTAACAATCTATTCTATGCACACCTAGAACCTATGCTGTAAACATAAAAAACTTTCCTTTTAGTGATTTATACAGGGGTAGTTGAAACTTTAGGCCAAAGATTACATCATGAATTATCAGCAGAATTTCATACAAAGATGAACTTTAAGAGATATGAACACTTTAAAAACAGTGAATAGTATTAAAATGAACTGGGCATCATAGTCAGATATAAAGCACCTTGGATGATGTGTGATTAAAGCTGAGAAAAAGAATGAACAAGCCAAAAAGGTCAACAGCGATCTTTATGGGAAAGTCACCTTCTTGAAGCAGAATGTGTCAAGAGAGTGTCTGTAACTCTCTCGTTCCCATCAAGGTGATGTGGGATGCAAACCCACATTGCTAGGGAGCTAGCCGTTAGGAGAAAGGGAAAGAAGACACCTCAAATGGTGCCTGTGCCAAAGGTACCCCAGGTAAGGGTGTAGAGCGCAACATATAGTACCAGGTAAGTGAGGAACATAACAGCTTGAGTGGACCCCAGAGGGGAGTCCATAATCAAGTGCAATTGGGCATCAGGGGGCTTGGGTGCCTCGATCTGGAGGGGACCTGGGCAGCCCAAGGAAGCACCTGGGATTTTGGTAAATTGCGATAAAAGGTAGTGGCCCACATAGTTGGAGACCTCCCCAAAGAGGTCTGCCACCAAGTTTGCCCAAGGAACCTTAAGTAAAATGTAAAAATAACGGGTAATTTTATTTCAGAAAGTTGACTGACGAGGAGTGTTGGTCGCAAAAACATATTTAAAGTGGGCCAGGGAAATTCAGGTTCTGCGGAAGTATGCCCAAGCCTTGACGCTCCAATAAACAGATGTTTCCATCCATTTTAGTAAAATACACCAAAAGTGCCTTCACTCGAGTAATCAATTGAAGCCATATTTTACCCAAACTTAAAATTTCATAACTTGAATGGGATTTGAACCCTTGCTCTCCAATTAACCAAATTGAACCATCTTTGTTTGTAACATAAATCGTTTGTTTCAGTGCCTAGGCCGAGATAAGAGGCTGGGCGTTTTGCACCCCATTAGTATCAACCTGGGCATGCTTGGCTTGCATCCAGCGTTGATCTAAGGTGTTTTTTAGGTCAGAAAGCGCCTGAAGTTTCACTTTCTGGGCCTCCTGTCGCCCAGCCTTATCCTTAGCATCAGTTCCCACTATTAAGTCATCCAACCATGACAGAATGAGACTAAAGAATTTAAAGAGTTACTGTTTCAGAAGACTGAAAGATAATAGTATATAGAATGCTTACGCTAGATTCAAGAGGCTAGCGCAAATATTAAAGTGCGCTCAAAAACTATAAATTAAAAGGTGTGAATGCACTAAAATGCAAGCGGATTAAGCTGACAATGAGATAGATAAAGCACTGCTAAAATCAAAGCTTCATTGATTATGCCTGGGTCTTTCTCTGCAAATTTTGGAAAAGACCCCAAAAACATCCACCACAAAAGTTAGGTTGCTGGGAAGGTACAATCTGCCATGGTAGTGACAGAAATTTTTTTGAGATTAACCTTAAAATCACCTATATGCCATCAGTTTAAAGCTATAGCGTTTTTCATTCTATCTAAAAACGAGAATTTTTAAATATGTCAACTGACAAAAACAGTAATAGTTATGAACTGCCTTTTTGAGAGTGCCAAAATCTAGTGTTGCCCATCTCAATGGGTATTATTGAACATACAGTGGCAAAATAACTAATCGTTACAGAGTTTAATAGCCCTTAGCAGATAGCTAGCCATAAATATGAGTTATGGTATGTCAAATTTAAAAAAGAAACATTAGTCACTTTTTTGCCCAATTTTACTAGAAGCACAAATCCTGGTTGCGTGAAAGTCCTTCCTGATTTCAATTCAAAGATAGCAATTAAAATGACACTTTGGCCTAAAGGATTTGCACTGCACTATGGTTTCTGTGAATGACGAGTTGCTGAACACTGCAACTAATCAGCTAGGCAAGAGGGCCAAAAACGCAAACAAGCAGGTCAACCCTGCTGTGGTAATATCCTAAATACGTGTGGGGAAAATTTTGATTATGTAATTTTGGACAATATTGAGGATGATACTAGCAACCAGAAAGAGGAAATATTCTCTGGTGAGCGCATACAAGGAACCAATGTCTTTTTCAAAGTCAGAAAAATAATTCAGTGGAGTTATAATTAGGTTTTATATAATTTGATTTTTATATTTATGAAGTTTACTTAAGTATTTTAGAAGACAAAGCTGTTTTATGCAACTCACCAGTTTAATATATACCCAGCTACTGAGGAGGCTCTGCTCATGTTCTCTGCGGAGTCCATGAACATCTTTTCTGGGGTGGGATATTCCAAAGGTCTTCCCAGATCTCCTTTTTTGACCCATTCCAGAAATGTGGATGAGTGCCGTAGAGGTTTTTGAAACTTTTCTGCATTTATTATGTTTGTATCATTTTCAAACCTGTTCTTTTATCCTCAACCTTTTTTCTAATTTTTTAAATCACCAAAGTTTTGGCAGCATCTGATTTTCCAGATCGCCATTTCTTAAAGGCTTTCTTAGCCTCATCTGAAGTGGCAGAATCTGGTTGGTTAAATGCCATTTGCGAGGCTTTCCATTAATAATGACCAATTCAGAGATATTTTATTTTGGTGGCATCTAGTTGGCCAGAACTCCATTTATGCATATTTCCCTCATCCTTGACCAAATAAGTATTGGATTTGGTGGCATCTGGTTGACCAATGCGCCCTAAATGAAGATTTCCCTCTTTGTTACAATTTAGTAATAATGGATTTTCTGGTCAATGATTAGCCATATTGTCATTTTTTGTAAACCATGAGATTGTAATCAGCCCCTTTAGCCTGGTCTTTGCAATGGGGAAGATTAGGGCTATGTGGCAGTCAGGAAACGATTTTCCCATTACATCACCTCCCGGATGTGAGCCCCATCCCGCTCCAGAACTCCTCCACCTTCTGTGGGCAGTTGCTGCAGTTGTTGTCCGTTTTCCAGGTAAAATTCTTACACCAGGTAACCTACCCACTTAAAAGATATTAATGTGCCCCTTATATCTTCGTGTCCATGATTTCCTACACCTCATATTTACCTCTCCTGAGTTTCCCAAAAACTGGATCTTAATTCTTGGAAAGATGACTGACGAACTTCTTATGTTGTGAGGCGCGCAGCACTGGGTGTGCATGAGATCCCTTGGGAAAATTATTTTGCAGGCTACTTTATTTACTTGATATGAGATTTCAAAAGAGCTCTGGGCAATTAGACAGTATTTTCCTGCATCTAGCGGGGACCAAGTAACATTTTTAAGTTAATCATCACCAGATCTTCTTCTTTTGGCACTGGTGCTTCTGATTGATGAACATCAGCTTTCTTATTCTGCATCTCTTCCGCTTTTTATTAAATTAGCACTTAGTGTTTTCAGGTTACTCATCATCATGACTGACAGGCTGTTTGCATCTGGGTTCAAACCTTTGGAGTTGTTTTCCACCATCTTAATTTGGAATTCATAATTCACCATGAAAGGCGACATTCCCATTGACAACTGTACTAAATTATTGTAGCGTACTAGGCTAGTCTCAGCATTCAGTCAAGCGTCTTGTTAGGTGGTCATGTAGCAGTGCAGGTAAAGCTCAAAGACTTAGTTACTTTTTAATAAGACCGTTTTACTTTGGGATGTAGGCTGATGAACTCCATGGGTTGATCTGAAGATTCCATAGTAGGTGTTTCCAGAAGAGTGAGCAAAATTTTAAGCCTCTATCTGACACTATCTCCTCAAGGGAGCCATGGTGGAGAACACCTCATTAACAAAATTTCCTGACATGCCCTTTGCCATAATCCTTAAAGTACATGGAAGAATTAGGTATACTTGGTCAGTATGTCAACCACCACCCTGATAGAATAATAGCCCTTCAATATAAAAACTTTGTTATGAAGTTCACACTTAGCAATTACCATGTCATATCCACAATCTGTAGGGGATTTAATTTCCTTAATGGCTTTTGACTGGTATGTTTGGATCGGGCGCAGGTTATGCATTTCAAAATATTATCCTCACAGAGCCAGGCATCACTGGCCACGAGTAAATTTGGTACAGGAGCTTTAATATTTTTCTTCTCCGGATGTCCTGCCATGGGGCGGTCATGGAATGCACTTATCGCCCCATCCTGGAGCTTGCAAATGGGAAGCCTTGGGCGCTTTTTGTGAAGATGGGGTCATTCCCCTTCTGGTAATTCTTGTGATGTTCATTCTCAATCTTCTCCTTCAGATCCATCGAGAATGTGGCCTCATACTCCAAGTATTATTGAGCAGCCCAAAGTTTATATTGTCCGTTTATATATATCATTTTAGATGGCAGCGAACATGTTTGGAGCATATGAGTTACCTTGTTGTAGGCATCCACTCCTCCTTTGGGAATACCATTCTTAATTCTCTACATAAGAGGACGAGGATGAAGTATCTCCCAAGATTAAACACAAACTTGAATTTTATACTTCACCAGTATAAGATGTCACCAGCCTGTTGCTGGTTTGTGCACTTTGGGCTCTTTTGTAATTGAAGGGCGCAGTTGTTGGTTCTGATTGTAAATGGGTGCTAGGTATACATAAAGTGATACTTCCTTTCCTCCAGAGCAGATACAAAAGCCAGGAGCTCCTTATCATATACAAAGTAGTTTTTCTCAGTGGGCAACGTTTTCCTACTAAACTATCTTACAGGATGGTTTACCCTGTCTTCAACCTCCTGTATCAGGACCTCACGATCACAAAGTTTGAGGCTTCAGTCTCCACGGTGAAAGGGCTGTCAGCATCTGGGTGGCCAAGTACCAGTGCGGTTATGAGGCTCTTCTGATGGCTTAGAAAGCTTGCTCATCCTCATCTCGCCAATGGAAGGGCACATGACTTTTCAGACGGGACAAAGGTGTGGCAGTTTTTAGATTTATTTGGTGAAACATCCCATTGAATTTCCCAAGCTGAGAACAATTATAACGCCAGTTCTATCTGCAGGGACTGACCATTCCCTCACCGCCTTCAACTTGTCGAGCATATTGCATCCCTTTATGGAAGACTATGTTTTAAAAAGAGACAGATTCCTTGTAGAACTCATATTTCAATGGCTTTAAACAGAGTTTGCCTTGTTAGGGCATCCTGCATGCTTGACACATTGCCTTTGTGTCCTTTTGGGTCGTGAAAACTTGAGGTGTCATCCAAGTATGCTATACAACATTTTCCAATCACGTTGCTCAAGACTTTGTCAATGATACTCTGAAATACTACTGGGGCGTTCTTGAGGACAAAGGAATCATCTTGTATTAAAGCAGCCCCGGGTGGCACCTGAAAGCCATGTAAAGTTGTTGCTCTGGGATCACAGGCGCTTGGTTGAACGCGCTGACCAGGTCCAGCTTGTTATAGATCTGAATCCCTAAAATCTTGAGGATGGACACCATAAATGGAAAGGGTAAGGGTCAGACTTCAGTATTGCATTCAACCGCCGGTAATATATATACATTTGGTACTCGCCACTTTATTTTGAAATCAAAAGCATGAGCGGCAACATGGGGTACTTTGAAGATACAATCATCTCACGTTCCATCATCTCCATAACATAAGATTCCAGGGAAGCTTTTGTCTTTAGATTCAAGGGTTATAAGTGCAACCCTTTTGTAATTCACATCCTTTCTTAACTTGAATGTAAAGGAAAAATGTCTGTTTGGGGGGATGAGGGAGCATTGTTCTTCTGAAACAGGTGGATTTATGTTTTAAACTTTTCAAGGATTTCAATCACAGGTTCCTGCACAAATAAAGCGTTCACCTTGGAATTATCTTAAAGTGTGGCGAATAAATTTAGTGCTACTGGAGACAGATCCTTTGGGTTCAGCATAAATTAACGCTCCTTCAAATTAAATATGAAGATAGTATATATGCCACAACCACATAACAGGATTTTGGGGTGAGGCAAGTCTCTAATTTCGCTAAATGCCACCTGAAGCTTGTGAGGCCCCTGCTTTGTTTAACCAGAAGATTGACCCACAACACTCAACTGATTTAAAGGTGTCAGCTTGCATAACTTTTCCCTTCTATTCCATCTTTAGCCTCTTATTCACACTAACATGACATATAGATAGTTATTCTTTGCCCCTGTGTCTACCAGCGCTCAGAGTCTTTCCTCACTCCTCCCCTTGTTTCCCCCAATTTGTAATAAAAATGGACACAAAGTTAATACAATACATTTTCTTTATTTATGTTGGAGACGCATGAGGGGGTCAGGCGTAAGCTGTAGGTAGGACTGTAAGTGCCCTCATTGGGTTCTGGGAGGTGGTATCACCGTTTGCAGAGCCGTGGAGTGATCCTGGTTTGGGCCCTGTGAGGGGGTTGAGATGGATTCAGACTCAGCATGGCGTTCATGGAACTTTCCCATGATGTTATCCAGGGTGATACTTTAGCTGAATTAACGCCACTTGCCACTCCACATGGCTTGCCAATGGATTTCCTCATCAAGTAAGGCTCCCAGGCGAGTGTAAACCATGACAGCAAGGATGTTGGGGCGGAAGTTCTGGAGAACTATCCATGCAATCTGGGAGGAGGTGACTTTGGCCACCTTAGTAGTGGGTGATACACATGGGCATACTCCATGACTATAACCTTCCCATGCGTGAGCTAGGAGGGATACCAAGCCACGTCTTGGAAGTTGTCATGCATAGCTACTCTTTCAACAAAATTAAGACATTTTTCCTGTATAGGAGGAAGAGCCAAGCGGCTCTGACAACTCAGTAAACTATTCAGACAGGTTTTTTGGCATAGCATCCACTACCTGAGAAATCTGAATTAATATGGGACATTTTTATTGAGGCAGCTGTAAGCCTGGTCTGAAGTCTGATCTTGTAGAAAGTTTCATGCAGTTTTCTTAGGTCCCTGGGAGTGAGGGCCTGTAATTATTCTGGAGAAGGCAGCTCAGAACAGGAGTGGAGTTAGAGATACCTTAAAAATGGGAAAAAAAGGTGGTGCTTCTCTCATGATAAACAGATGAGAGAAGATGACCATCTGAAACATGGTTTGGTTTTCATATTATGCAGGCAAGGCTTGTTTTGAAGGCTAACCTACGATATTTAGAAACAAGAACAAAATGTTGAATGAGCTTCATCTAATGTGATGGACGAGGTCTCTGAACATTGCCACAAAGCAATTGGGCAAGATAGCCCATGTAATTGCCCGCATGCAGGATAACCCTGTTGTGGTAATATTCCTAATTCAGACGTGGGAAACTCTTGATTATGTAATTTGGACTATAGTGAAGATGATACTAGCATCCAGCAAGTGGAGCTGCTCCTCAAAGCGCATACAAGGAAGCAATGGCCTTGTCAAAGCCAGAAGAAATGTCCATGAGAAGTTCCCCCAGGCCATTTTAGATAGAATTGATTTTCCAATTTTAAAATCTATTTTAAAATTGTCATTAAGTTCATCTAAGTATTATAGAAAATAAAGCTTCTTTACACAACTTTGCCAGTTTAAATTTACACTACATCTACTGAAGAGGCTATAAACATGTACTCGTGGAGTCCACTGACATCTACACTATGGTATGGTAATCCAAGGTTCTCAACCCTTAAAAACTATCCTTGATGTATTCATTATAGCGATGGGCACCATAGAGGTTATCAAACCGTTTTCACATTTATTTTTCTTTTCAGATCATTCTCAAAACCCATTTTTTGTCAACAATCTTATCAGTAAAATTACATTAAATAACTAAGTTTTGGTGCCATATGATTTCTTAGATAGCCATTTCTAAGATGCTTGTTCATCTTCATCCAAAGTGGAAGCATCCAGTTGGTAAGTTGCTATTTAAGAAGCTTTCCTTTATTAGCAACAGATTTAGCAATATTGAGTTTTGCAATATCTGGTTGGTCAGAGCGCCCTTCATGAGGATTTCCCTCCTTTTTGCCATTTTTAGCAGTATTAGAATTCTTAGAATCTAATTCAGCAAAAAGTAATTTTTAAAAATCCTTGGGATTATAACCATCCCCTTCAACCCTGGACTTCGTAACAAGGAAGCTTAAGTCTATGTGGCTGTCTGAAAACACCTTGACCACTTCATTTCAGTTCTTGCAAACCCATATAAACACCACAGATGGTGGAGTGTTTTAAGAGGCTATGAACAACATTCAAAGCACCTTACCAAACCTTCAAAGCTATTGTCGCTAGATTTACAGAAGTGTGCTAAATTTTTCTGAGCCTAATAAGGGTTTGCAGAATTGAGCATTACCTGGAAACAAGCCTGAAGGATCAAAAAAATAAATAAACTTAAAGCCGTTGCCATAAATTTAGAGCCTTGATACTTTGCCACTCATTATTGGAGTAAGAAGTCTAAATAACAAGTATATCTGATTCAGAGTAAGATAAGAAAAAAGGGTGGATTTGTGAAATGAACTAACAGTTTAGAAACAAAATAATCTGGTCCTGCATTTAATCATATTCCTTGATATGAGAGCGGGAGCCCAAATCTGCTCTAGTTCCAAAATGGTGGGTTCCAATCAGCCACTAGAGGAACCAAGAACCTGCTGTATGTTTGGATTTGCAACCATTTATCTGTAATTCTGGGGAGCTTCCCCTCTTCTTAGACCGGGAAGTGTTCCCATTCCCCAATAAAAAGGGTCCAAAGAGGTCAGCTGTCCCTTGCATCACACAAAGTGATCTCACCCATGTGGTAGACAAGCGCTGGGTAACAACCCTCCCTCTGAAGATTCCTCCCCCTGTCCCACATTTCCCTCTACTTAATTAGTACGAAGAATTGAGGGAATTTTCGCCAAAATAATTGGAATCTGCCACCCCACGGGCTAAAAAGTTCCTATGAAGTCAATGGCAACATGTCATGAAATCAAGGTCCAAAAGCTGTAAACTCTTGGAAAAGAACCTGATGGGTTCGCACATTCAGGAAATGCAGAATCAAGTGCCAGATCATCAGCAAAGCTTGTCAATGGCATCAGGCCATTGGGAAGTATCATTGGTCCAAAACCTGCTCTGAAAACATTAGGGACAAAGCATGACAGGCGTGTACCTCTTATTATGAATTAACAGATGATAAATCCTTGGTTAAATTCACCAATGGCATTGAGCCAAATAAAGATGTTGTGTCCAATTTGGAACTCCCCTCAAAAACATTGGGGACAAAGAACAACTGACATGTACTTTCATCATCAAATTTACCAATAGCTTAAAACTATACCATCAAAAATTAGAATCAATGTTTAATGCATCTCACTTGGCTGAACGGACTCCAAAGTGACTGTAATGGGCAGGTTGGATATTTTTAACCCGTTTCCAATCAGTTGGGATGCCCATATGTGGGGTGGTCTTGGAGGATTCCTGTTGGCCATTGGGAGAGATGCCATCATGACAACCACCGGAAATGCAATGAAACCGTGAGTTGGTATAAAGGTTAAACTGACATTAACTCAGCCCACTGCTGATTTCTTCAAAGTCAGTTCAGATTGAAATCGTTTTTCCCCTCCTTTTAAAGTTCTCCAGGCTTAGTTAAATCTTCAGGACTCTGATCCCATGCTTTTAAGTTATTCCCCAAATTGACCACTATTCAATTAGTTATTACACACTGAGGAAATTGACAGTCAATTACCCTAAATAAAAAATTTGATAAAAACTTCCACAAATTCTCAATTTTTGATTGGTTCAAAATCTCCTGCCAAGCTCCCAATGGCGCTAACCCCATGGCCCTTGGGCCCTACATTGTCTGGGAAATCTTAGTAATGATAGCAACTATAGCTCACTTTGTACTCAACTGGACATATCATGTAAGAAACTTCTTAGAGGTAACCCAATTGCAGAAGCCATCTGCCAGCAGGATATCAGAATCCTTTGGGCTCATCTATTTCTAATTCACATGAGGATCCGCCCACTCTCCTCTGTTTTTGTTCCAACCCTCCTATGGAGTAACTTGAAGCAGTTAGTTCAATCGTACAACTACCTGCAGCAAGGCCACCTGGGTCTGGAGTTGCTACAGCCTGGTTCATTTCCAGTATCTTTGAATGTTTGCACTTCACCAATGTTCAATCAATGCGCATCTCCCCCAAATAATCAAACGTTGTCTGTGTGACAATGCATATGGCATTCTGGCTTGCTTTTTAGATGCTTTTGCATCCCGTCTGAAAATCCAGTCTAAACTTCTCATGCCGTCTCCCTAACAGTATTTAGGGCTCAACCATTTCAGCAGGAGAAGGTTGACCATGATGCGCTAAATGCTGCACCAAATGCTCTCAAAAAAGTGTCAAAAACTATATAGATCAGTAGGCTAAATGTCTTAATTAAAAACCAAAGGAAATATAAAAAACAGGCCAGTACTCTTATAAGTAAAAGAACTATCCTTAATATAGGTAAAAAGGGTTTATAGTTCGCAGAAAAGTCTTGGGACTTGTGGCTGATGGGTCAGAATCTTCTCATGCTATAGGTTTCTTAGGTCTCACGCTAGAAGGTGAGGGTCAACTCGCAAATTTATATGTGAAATGAGGTAGGGTGAGGGCTAAGTCATGAGTTGGCGCAAGAACTGAGGTTGTGGGAGGTAATGGGTCACACAGTGATTGACTAATCCCCAATTAAGCTATCTTTGAAAATATTAATAATTTTCCTAAATCAAGGTATGCTCCATCTTTGGAGGCCAGGCGTTCAATTGACAGAAAATCTCTAAAAGCTTCTGAAAGGGATATCAGGTAAATAGAGGGATGGAGGTTGTAATCGGGGTCAGTTTTATAAATTTCTATAGCAAAATCACATTTTGTGCCTTAACCGTCATAACGCCTTTAGTTTTTTAAATTTCTGGGTTTTTGTCGAAATTGGAGGCGGTATGGTTGGACTTATCTTGGTTACTTCTAACGTTTATGGTAGAGTTGAAGAATTTCTCTGCACAGGAGCTTAATCTTTGCAATATACCAAGTACTAGGCAGGTGAGGGAATGGGGCGACGCAAGCATATGACTTTTCCCAAAACTTAAAATGTCCTTCCTGTCTTAAAAGGTAATAGGTACCATATAGCTTCTTGACCTTAGTGGAAAGCCTTACATTCCCCCTGACATATCAAAAAATGACATAAATTTATCTGATTCATCTAAAAATGAAGATAAACCTGATCCACTCCTTCAGGTGGCTAATCTGGATGCAAATGCAATCACTAGAGAAATGATAGAGAGTATTAACCCCAAAATTGTAAAAAAAGTAACTTGGCATTATGTCCGTCAGTTTTTTAAAAAGATCATAACCACTGAAAGCACTGTGGGAATCGAGCTACTTGTTGTTCTCAGATGTAAGTCTCCACTAGTTTACACAACCAAATTTATTTTTATTAAAGATAAAAAACACTAATAAACAGTGTGTTGTTTTTATATGTTTTAATTATTTTCAGCATGGGGTTAGAAAAACATACCCTCTCAATATCTTACCGCTCAGTATTTAAACTATATTGAGGGTTGAAGAGAATTCAATGGTTATTTTGGAATAGCTTATTATGGTCCAAAGTAGGAATTATGTAAATTTGACCTATCTGAACTTGGAAAACTCGTTTCAATTTGGCTAAATGACTGATGGAGAGTAATTTTTAGGAAAGACAAACCCGTGGAGTAACAATTTTATTTTATAGTTAATCCCTGTTAGAGAATATTATTGCACCTTGTGGGACCACTGATAAGACTATAAAAGGGGTAGTCCCCTCTTATTTTTGTTTTGAGCTAAACGTGGCCTGAGAACCTCCAATGGACTCCCCAGATTCCACCACATAGTTGATACAATCTGACTGCTTGAACTCGTACTTGCCCAAGAGGTATTGACAAAAGTGTTACCCCAATTTGAGGGGTCTCACCGTGATTTGACCAGGGTCTTTAGGGCGATATTGTCATTATTGCCATCTGGAAATGTTATTACTACAAGAACAGATTTGTAATTGGCCAATTTTACATGATAGATTGAAATGATTCTCTTCTAAGACATTCTTCCACCAAAGTTTAAATGGCAGTTGTCCAACATCACTCCTCAAGAATGTTTGGGTGAGAATAGGGCTTTAGGAAGCGGCCATGTACCCAATTGATGATAATTTCTATAGCCAAGGATTTTATAGAGTACTCATTATCTCTCTGTGATGGTGAAAGAACCTCTCAAGTTGATCCAAAATTGCCACTTCTAATAGTGATGTGATTATGGTAGTATAGGGCTATATAAGACACTTGGAATGAAGGTAGGAGGTTTTAGCTCATTGGCAGCCTGCCAATTTTTAGTCACCGTTTTAGCTGATTGATCATAGACTCAGATTGGAGCTGGATGATTCGCTGAGCTAATCTTCTCGTGGCTTTCTCATGTTCTTAACACTAGGGGAGAATACATCTTTAGCCTTAGAAGGCAGGTATTTATGTTTCCTGCCCATACAAGACACATAATGTGAACATTTTCAATATCTAGTGATAACTAATCAGGTAGGCCATAAGAACACTGGGTAGGAATTGATCCCAGTGAAGTGGATCAGAAGATGCATTTTCTTAGAATAAAGACCAAGGTTTCATTTTCTCACTACGGTCCTGTTGGTAAAGGGATTATATGGAGCCAAGAAAAGTTTTTGGGCTCCCATGAAAGTAGCCAGGATTTTGACTACTCTGGAGGTGAAGTTCTTTCCATTGTTGCAGAGTAGTAATTGGGGACAGCCATGACGAGAGTGTAGGTTTTTATGTAAAAAAGTGGCTGTGGCTTTGGCCGTTTAGCGGGAAGAGCCACAGATTCAACCCATTTAGCAAAGTGGTCACTTCCTACTAGTATAAATTTGTTTCCACCAGTAGTCTGCGGGAGGGGACCTACTACGTCAGGCTGAAGATGTGGAAGGGTCTTTAAAGGGTAGTTAGTTGATATTGGTATCTAGTCTTGAAACTGGATTGCTTCTTACACGTGAGGCAGGCATCCAAGACTTTGACAATAGTTTTCCAAATGCCTTACCAATAGTACTGCTCCTTAATCCAATAATAAATTCTATTTGCTCCCCCAGGACCTAGGGTAGAGTGAGCTTCCAGGATAGCAGGTACGCGTTTTAAGGGCCAAAAGTAAGGAAGCCACTTTGTCTCCACCTACTTATATAATTTCCCGCTCTCCTTTTTAGTGTTGTGGGAGTGCCGTGCTAACATTTTCTATACCAGTTCATCATCAATTCCCAGTTATCAGAGGTCATCAAGAGATTATATATCCTCTCAGCCTCACTACTATCCAAATTGCAGGACTGGCAGATGAGTTAACCCATCAACATTCATGTGACAGGTTCCAGCAAGGTTGCAATCTTCAGTCTTAATGCTGGAGCTTTAGAGCCCAGCGAGCTAACTGGGCAGTAGAATCATTCATGCTCTGTAACCATTTCAACAAAGAGTGGTCTGTAACCACAATAAAGGTGGTTCCATATAGAAAAGGGCGGATGTGCTTTAAAGCTAAAAAAACGGCAAGGAACTCCTTCTCTGTTGCGCTGTAGTTGCGTTCCACCTTTGACAGCATCTTATTAAAATAGGATACAGGATGATTTACACTGTTTTCATCAATTGGGCTGATATTGCCCCAAAGGCATAATATGAGGCGTTGGTAAAAAAGATAAAGGGTTCTTATAATTGGGATGCCTCTGGATAGCCCGTTGTTGTAGTAGCTGCTTCAGCATCTCAAAAGTGGTCTTTTGTTTGAGACCACCAAAAAAGGATATTCTTGGTCAATTGGTGGACCAGGGGCTTGCGAGTTTGGTGAACTTAGGATGAACTGATGGTAATACCCCATCATCCTTAGATTTCTGAAAGGCCAAAAATTTTTAGGAAGAGGCATTTTTGAGATTAATTCAACCTTATCTTGTATGAGTTGATTCCCTCTTAATGAATGGAGTTCCAAGGATATCCAATTTCCTTTAAAAGTAGTTACACTGCAAGTGTTTTAACTTGATATTTGATACACATAAACGTTGAAACACCACCTTCAGATGATCAAGATGCTCGTTAAAGGTTTTTGAGAACACCGTGATGTCACCAAAATAAAAAATGACATAACTTAACTTTAAATCCTGCAAGATGTTATCCATAGCACGATAGAAAGTTGCATGTGCGTTGCACAACCCTTGAGGTAAATGGGCTGTTGGAAGAGACCTTCGCTTCAAATAAGAGCGCATTTCTCCTGAGCTTGAGGAGAAAGGTCCATTTGCCAATAGCCGCTAGCCAAGTCCATTGCGGAGAAGAAGTTAGATCTGGAGATTTGTGCCAGGGTGACATCAATGTGGAGATATAATAGCTATCCTTTTTTGTAAGATTATTAGATTTGCAGTAGTCCATGACTACCTGATGACTTCCGTTCTTCTTATTAATTAGTAAAAGGGGGAAGACCAAGGGATTTGTGAAGGAACTAATAAGGCCGCGTCTAGTAACTGCTGGTTCTCCGTCCTCATCTACTGTTCTTCCACCTTTGACTTGCGGTAAGGTTTAACCTAATAGGGCAGGTAACACTGACATCAATATAGTGGCTCCAGCCCTTCATGTGGCCATAGTCAGTATCTGACTTCGAGAATATGTCGCTATATCCTTTTAGTAAACTATAAACTTCTTCCAACTCATATGGGATCAGCTCAACCGAGATAGGGACGTTGGGTAAGGTACATACCATGTTATCCATGGGAAATCCCAGGTCCGTCATAGAGCCAATGTAGTTTTCCAGTGGATACGTTCAATGCCTCCAATCGGATTAATAAGCCTCTGCCTATCTCCTGGTGTTTTCTTATAACCATGTCCTTGCTGGTGAGGGTTCCCAGCAGAATAGTAATAGGCCTCTGGTAAGATGAGTCTTATATCAGGAAATATCTGAGGCTCCAAGAGGTAACGCCCTCAAGACTTATGAGGTGCAACAAACAGTGGGTTGGGATTTGGAGCGTGATATTTGTGTCAACCATTTATTGTTCACCAAACTTAATCAAGACCTCATCTGCAGCATATAAAGAGATACCGTCCCTAGCATCCACTGAATTAACAATTTCTTTGTGTTGCTTCCAGAGGTGAAAAAATGAAAGGACATAGCTTCAAAGGGGTATTCAACCAGGCATGAGTATTTGTAATCGCTGAGATTGTTATCAGTTAAGACTAAAGGGACTTCATAGCTGAGTAATGAAAGGAAACCTTGCTTCATGTTGATAACTCAATCATATTTAATCATAAATTGGTTACCTATGAGCATATCATAGGTTTTGTTGTCCAAGGCCACTGCAGGGATGATTTGATAAGCTTCTTAGTTTGAATGAGAAGGGAATAGTATGTACCAATAGCACGGGTGTTATTTAGGCCTGCAGATCCAAATTCCTAATTATACTCCAAGTCAGCCGCCATGTTTATCCATTTTATGAGCTTAGTATAGATTACATTAACCGGGAGCCAGTATCCAGGAGGGCATTACCCAAATTTTTTATATGACCACTTCAACCTTGGCGAGTGTTCCTCCATAGTTAGGAGATAAGGCCTAGACCTCCTGGAGCTGGTAAGTGTAGGCTACTTTATGAGCAGTCTCAGGGTATTTTTCCAGAGTGTATTTATGGTATGAACGCTAAAGAAATCAAATCAAGCCAGCTAAGAACTGATCAGCATCGTTGGCAGTGTCAATACCTTTGAAACACCCTAGATTTTGGCTGAGGTACTTTTCCTCGGGTATGCTGGTCTCCTTGACTCCATCATCATTTAATCAATCAGGGACCTCCACTTCCACGGGTTCTCCCAATATTTAGTAACCAAAGTCATCATAACCCCCCTCAGATTCATACCCAGGGGTATTCTCAACAACTGTCAAGGTCACAATTGAGGTAGGGGAGACTGGCACATGAGGTTGGGTAACTATCTTCTGACCATACGCCTTTCCAGAAAGTCCTTCCTTGTTGCAGGGTTTACCCTTAGGGCGCGCAACTACCTGCTTGGCTGGAGGTGAAGGCACAGAGGCTTTAATGAGCTTGTGTGGGAACACGGCATTAACTGCATTACAGGTCTTAGACCTACAGGAGGGAGTGATATCTGCTTTAAGTAACACTGAGGAAGCAGGTTTCACAGGGAGGATAGGCACCGGTGGGCTCACCCCAACTTTTCTTACAGGTGAAAGCTCCTCAATGGTTAGAACTGAATGTTTCACCTCGGCTTCACATGTTGTTGCACATGTATGGAAATCAAGGACATCTAACAGAGCCTCTAATATGTCGCGGATGTTCTTGAAGTTACGCTTCACTGAAATGATATTACTAGCTAGAGAGGGTTGAGAAGCTAGCCCAGTTAACATGGCTGCGATGGCATCATCAAGGGTTAGCTTGTTAGACGTTGACAACCTCTGCGCAGTGAGCTAAAATAGCTCAGCAAAGGCAGCGGTTAGTTCGCCTTCATACATGTTAAGGCTCATAAAGGCCTGTCTATCCCTGTTTAGACTCTGCTTTAAACCAAATTCAGCCAAAAGAGCCTCCTTAACCTCTGCCCAGGTGTGCAGTGTGTCCATATAAGGGACTATCATTTTTTGTGCTAAGCGACCTAAACAAGGAAGGATGTGTTTGATTTTTTGCTTGTCAGTTGCGCCTTGCATGGCAGATTCATAAAAATATACAAATGAAGTAATGCTTTCTTCACTGGGGTTGTACTTGACTTTAGAAGGGGGCTTTTGTGGGCGCTGCTCAAGGTATATAAGATTGAATAAAGCACTTGATAGTTGCTTTTCCAGGGCAAATATTTTTGATTTATTTGGAAGAAAAAGAGTTTGATGGTTACTCACTCTGAAAGCATCCGTTTTTAGATGATTTTTTGCGGTGTACATGAGCCATTTTAGTGAGCACCACTTTGTAGGAATCCATCTAATTGTTGCTCTCTGGTGCCAGTCTCAACTGGATTACACAACCAATTTATTTTTATTAGGGATAAAAAACACTAATAAACAAAATTTTGTTTTTTATATGTTTTAATTATTTTCAGCATGGGGTTAGAAAAACATACCCTCTTAATATCTTAAATCTCAGCTTTAACTGTATTTATGGTTGAATGGACAAACGGAAAATTCAGAATAGCTTAGTATGGTCCAAAGTAGGGAATATGTAAATTTGACCAATCGAGCTTGGAAAACTCACTTCACTTTGGCTGAATGATTGATGGAGAGTAATTTTTATGAAAGACAGACCCGTGGGGTAACAATTTAAAGTATTTCAAGCCAATACCTGTTATAAAATATTATTGCACCTTATGGGATCCCTGACAAGATTTAGAAAAGGGGGTAGTCCCCTCTTATGTTTGTTTTGAGCTAAACGTGGCCTGAGAACCTCCAATGGACTCCCCAGATTCCACCACATAGTCAGTACAATCTGACTTCTTGAAATCGTGCTATTTGCTCAAGAGGTATTGACAAAAGTGTTACCCCAATTTTAGGGGTCTCACCGTGAATTGACCAGGATCTTTAGGATGATATTGTCATTATTACCATCCAAAATGTTACATCACAAGGTCAGACTTGCAATTGGCAAATTGTATTTGATAAAATGGGACTCTTACCCAAACATCCAATCACGGAAGTTAAGCTGGCAATTTTTTGACTAGAACAGAAGATTTTCCTAAGATAAAACTTGATAATCAATCGTTTCTCTCCCCATCAGCACAATCAAAGAATTTTTCATGATTTATACTTACAAATAGTTTAAACTCTAGAACTTCAAATATTGTCACAAACCACTCACTAAAAACTTTATTTTATTACTTGGAGTGTACTTATGCAGATATAAAACAAGCAAGTAAAATTACAAGTGAAAATCAACAGTGGAGCGCTCATTAATTTTGTTTAAACTAAGTTGTGAAACAAATGAAGATTTCTCCAGACTTGGAACACTGGAGAGATTATGGAACTTCTGGTCTGGATACTGGAACGTCCTGTGGGCATACAGTGCACTGCATCTTTTATCCAGAATACTGGTGTATCAGCTTCTACCATATTATTTAGAAAATCAAATTATGCCTTCTTCAGTGGAATAAAATACCTATATTAAAATTGTGGCAAGTACAATTTTGAGATAAATACATTAAAAATTTTGGGGCAAACGCAGTCCTTGGTATATTATAAAGAAGAAAGAAGAAAAATCTGCTGCCAAAATATAGTATGTAAATCTTATTTATAATGAAGGCATAATTTCCATTCAATAAAGTTGGTTGGAAGGAAATACAAGAAAAGCTAATGTAGATTTTTGAAAACCATGGTATTTTGTTGATAACAAAAATGACTATACCATTCTGCCTAGAATGCAAATAATAAAACAAGGTTAGAACTTTAGATTTTGAGACAAATATCTAGAGAAGTCTTCACACCATGGTAATTAGTGCTAGCCTTAGGTTGCTCTAAAAATTAAAAAGCTTGTTTGTAATGAAATTTGAGTTCCACTGGCCAATTTGAGCAAAAACTAATGAAGGTGAGAAAACCTAAGTTATTGTGCTTGCACATTTAATCTTGATGGCTAAAATCAAAGAGACCTATTATTTTTAAATACTAATAGATTTGGGAGTACCATCAGATGTTGAAAAAAACGTTGATGTACTGTTTGCAAGCAATTTTTGGGTTAACAGAACATCATCAGGAGGAAATGCTACAATTATTTGAATATTTTTGGGTGAAATTACCTAAAAACAATCATGACATTGATTGCAATAAGAAAATGATCATCAAGGTGATACTAGGGTATAACTACCAAATTTAATCCAACTTTATGTAAATTCAAGCTTCTGAAGCAGTAGTCATAGAAGAAATCAGTAAACTGATTGAATACAGGCTCCTCATATCTTCATCATATCCATGGGAGAGTTTGAACCTCATTGTGAAGAAAAAGGAAGTATAAAATCAAGTGATATTCATTGCCACCTGATGAATAAATCACTTAGAAGGATTTGTATCCACTGATGAGGATATATGATGCTCTTGATTGCCTAGGGGAAGTCAAGTTCTTTTCAGAAATGGATATGATATTGGGGTATCAGAGGATGGACTTATAAGAAAACCAAGAAAAGGTGTTAGAATCAATACAAAATGGTTATACCATCTAACAAGAATGCCCCCAGGAATTAATTGACGTGCCAGCTACCTTTCACAAGGCGATGGATTTAATCTTGAGTGAGTTGAAGTTGTCCTGGAATTTAATTGATTTAGACAACATCAACCTTTCCAATAGGACATTTGCTGACCCTCCTCCACCAGCAACTCCATCGGACAATGGAGCCCCTTGTCAAGGGTTTTCTATCCCCAATTTTCCTCATGATTTTGAGGAAGATGAAAAGTAAGAAATTGAGGAGCTTGCTTTTGGTGTGAGCCGCACTTGCATTGATGCAGCAAAAACTTCTCTTTTTGACCCCAATTATCCCCAAACCCAACAGCACATCAAGACATTTACTTGTGTGCCAGCTCTCATCAATTTTGCTGAGCATCAACTTGCTCAATACGTTGAGGCGATGGACACTGCCAGCCTCATTAATGAAGAAAACCGCCAATTATACCTCTTTATGCCTCATGTCACTGATGCTCCCACTACAATGCTGACCGCCATGGTCCGCCAGCTAAAGTGGGCGCCGGAAAAATGCTTCCCCAAAGCCTCCTCGCCATCTGATATGGCTTCCTAGGTTGATAACCTAGGGGCTATATTAGGAATTTTTTTTAATTTATGATAATCCCTTTGTTTGGCCCATTTGCAAATAAAGATTCGTAGCGGCTCCCCTTTTTGGGTTGGGCACCACTAGTACTAAAAAATAGGACATTTGCTGATCACCTGAAACACTTAAGGAGAAGTTTTTAAACGCCTAGTGATGGCAAATTTGAGGATCAAACTAGGGAATGTCAATTGCTAAAAAAAAGAGCTTGAATATTGGGGGTTTGTGATAAACTACAGCGGATTACAATTGCAGTCATAAAAAAATTGGCCATTGAATGGATGTTGTTGGGTTTTTGCCAAATTTCCAGATGCCTAGGTTACCCGTGGATTGGTAGGGGAAAATTCCCTTGGCAAATTAATTGGATATTGGTTGACCCCAATTTCAGATTAATAATGTTTAGGGGTTATTAGTAATTCGCCAGGTTCTGATCTGTTGGAGATCAATCTGGGTTAATGTTTAAGATCTAGTCATGGAGAGTTGCCAACTAAATGAGGACATCTGATAGTTGATCATTGATATGTTATCAGGTGATCTGATTGGGATTGGTTGGGGTTCATCACTGACCAATTAGGGAATTTAAGTAGCAGTTACGAGGTGAGTGATGCCACCTGCAACTAGTGAATCAATCAGCTGGTTTGTGATCTGACATGATGGGTAAAGAGTTCCCTTAGTATGTAGGTCGCTAGCCAGATATGGTTTTTTGCTGTTTTCAAGCAGAAAATGGTAGGGAAACGTTTTATGGCTCTTTTAGTTTTAGGTCCCAAGGATCTCTGATGGAGGAATCCTAATTAGATGTAGAAGACCATTGCCAATGAGACGTTGGAGGATAGTTCAATGGCAATGGCTTCCGTTTCATGGCTGAGGCGCCAAACGAGGAGTTGGGTGCCAAATTCCCTCTATAAATTCCCTAGCAATACATATTAATAAAAAAAGAGAAGTAGATAAAAAAGAACTATCCTATTGAAAGAAAATATTTTTCCATTTGGTATCTTTAGCTCTATTATCTTCAATTATTATTTTTGTGGTATACAATAATTGTATACTCTTTAGTAATATAAAGAGTATGGAATGAAGATCCTTAAAAAAGAGAAGCAGAACTTATACATTTATTTCTGCAGACTCAGCGTGATGAGTAATGGACAGAAACCTCTGAATCTGAGAGTTGATAAAGTTAGAGGGCAAAGTGAAGCAGTTATTATGGTTGAAATCACCAGTATTTTGTGGTTAATTACAGGTCTAGCGTTGGACCATATTAAAGCATTTATTTAACTATGGATAATAGTCGTCATACTAATATCAATTAGATATCAACTACTATCAAACAACGCGAATTGTGCACATAACAAACCTGTGCAGTTAACTTCAAGGTACTATCAGTCTTAACCAATTAAGTAATATTTCCCATTTATAACATGTGCCAATCCCAAAGATTGTTTGAGACATATAAGTCTTTAAGATGGCCAGCTACTATCACTAAACTATCAAAGAATTCGCCATAATTGCCTAATTATTTTCCGCCTATTAAAGGATCCAATAAAGGACTTTTATGGAATGAGAAAGCCCAAGAATCATTTTATGAGCTCAGCTGATATCTGATTACTAGTTATGTTTATAAAGAGCACAGACTTCAGTTGGGATATTAAATTCAGATGGATGCCTCATAGATGTTTATTGGAGATATTTTAATTCAAATAGACGATGACAGGGAGGAGCATCCGGTGGCTTATGTGAGTCAGACTTTGACACTGTTAGAAAGGAACTACACCATTATGTAGCACAAATCCATAAGGGTAATGTTGTATGCAAACAATTTCTAGTCTACATTCATGTGCACTTTAAAATCATGACTAACAAATTATCTTTACGCTGGTTGCATGATATTAAATATCCAAATGGGCGACTGAGTGATAGGCTCTGAAGCTGCAAACCTATGAGTTTGAGATTATACTCCAAGAGGTAGTAGCTGATCTAAAAGCTGATTGATTATCAACATCACCTGCCATTAAAGTTTATATCAGCAAATGGATGAACTATTATAATGGATAATCAAAAGTCATATTGGGGATGAACCCTGGGAGTTTCTAAAGTGTGCTGAGGAAAGCAATAAAATTCTAAAATGATGAACTGAAAGCCATATAAAACAAAAATTACGCATAATATTATTTATTCCTTAGACCTTTTTTTTTAGTACTAGATGGTCCCAACCCAAGGGGGGGATTTATCGATGTTTATTGAATTACGCCTGGGCTCCTAAGAGCCTGAGGCGAGGGAAGGGGAGGGAGGAGGCATCGAGAAAGGGAGGGGGTTTGCGCGCCAGAGCCGTGCTGCAGTGACAACTGAGCGGGGGAGGGGTTGGCGACATAGTGCTGACCTTCAGGGCCATCTCAAAGTGTACTTGAAAGTGGGTGATCATGTGTGGAAGGGTCCACACCTGCTGGTCAAAGGCAGCACGAAGGAAGGAGTTATGGATGGTCCAGATGGCTGTGGCATAGGCGAGGACACGGAGGGGTCGGTGGCAACCAGGCAATGTCTGCTCAAACATGTAGTCTTGCACAGGGTGTCCAGACCAGGGCTGAGCATGGAGGAGCGCGCGGGCCTTTGGCCAAAATGCGGCGACACCTGGACAGGTGAAAAAACGATGGAGGTGGGAGTCAATAGGCTCCACACAGCGGGGGCAGCTTTGGTGCTGGAAGGTAGGGCCAGTCCGGTCCCCTGTCCTGTATGAACAGTGGAGCACTCTCCATAAGGTGTTGGACACCTTTGCTGACAGGATGGGGTGATAGACGTCCTTCCACAATTCCTTAAGGTCAAATCTCACGGAGGGAGGGAGGAGCTCAAGGAGTCTTGGGCGGATGGGAGGACGATCTTGGGGGTTGAGGCGAGTTGTGACAACTTGTCCATTGTGCAAAATTGCATGACGACGTGGGCTGAGGCCAGGGCCTTCCCTTCTGTATGGGAAGGCATGGTGGATCCGCGCGCCTACTCGTTTCAGGGCAAGGAGAGCCTGGTTCCAGTAGGGGGATGAGGATGGTTTTAGGCGATGGCCTGGGTGGTTTGTGAGCCACTCCCCTAATGAGGTCAGAGATGCTCTAGGAAGACCCAGAGCTGCTGACACTGACTGGCGGAGGGCGGGCGCCCATTGGGGCATGGGGGTCGCGTCCCAGCAGACAATCGGCCATAGGAACTTCAGGAAGATTGTGGTGGCGTGGGATCACGTGTCCAGAAGCCCTAGGCCCCCTTCATTGCAGGGTCGGGCAATGGTTGAGAAGGCTATTGGTGGATGGTTTGAGCCCCAGATCCAACAGCGGAGGAGTACATTGAGCCGCGTATAAAAGGCATCTGTGAATGGGCAGACGTGCGCTAGGAACCAGACTTTGGAGAGGAGGAACACATTGGCCATCAGAGCTCGACCCTGGGGGTGATGTGCCGGCGGTTCCAGCTGGCAATCCTGGAGTTAACTGCTGCAAGGAGCAAGTCCTCATTGTCTTTTAGCGCAACTCCTTGTTGGTTGGTGAGAACGCCCAGGTGACGGAAGGTACCGCGCTCAGGTTCAATACCAAATGGTGGGGGGAAGGTGGGGGAGCCGACCTGTACAACTGTTGTCTTGGAGGTGTTGACCATGGCGTTGGACGCCTTGGTGTACCTCTCAATGGTCACAGCAGCGAGGGCAACATCCCCAGGGCAGCCAAATGCAATGGCAGTGTCATCTGCAAATTTTATGGTGCGTGTGGGGGCTTTTACCTGGGACCAGAATCCCTGTTAGCTTGTCCTGTAAGGAGGCCAAGAGGGGGTCAAGGGTGATGTTAAAAAGGATAGGGCTCAGGGGGTCCCCTTGCCGGAGACCTTGTCCAACTGGTACTGCCACTGTAAAACCCATTGGCGCCAGGACTCTGGTGTGGAGCTGGTCATAGAGCGCTGATATCCAGCGCCTAGCTGCGGGTGGGAGATGGAAGCGGGCCAGGAAGCATCAATATACTTCCAGGCTACCCGATCATATGCTTTCTCCATATTCAGAAGAGCCACAAAGCCATTCACCTTACGAGAGTTAGCAGTCAAAGTCACGTGAAGGTCATTATAGTTGTCCCATAACGACCTCCCCGGAATAAAACCGTACTGGGATGGGGAGAGGCGAGGTGACACCCATTTGGTGATGCGGTTGGCCAGAAGCTTCGTGAAGAGCTTGTGGTCTGTGTTGATCAACGCTATGGGGCGCCAGTTCGCCAGGTTCTCACGGTCTGACTTCTTGTGAATGAGGGTCGTGATTGAGCCTCTGAGTCGGGGAGGACCTCGCCATTCACCAATAGTGCAGCGAAGAGGTCGCGGAGGGTTCTGGCTATCACTGCAGGTTCCAGAAGGTACACCTCAAAGGGTATTCCGTCTGGGCCTGGGGCTTTAAGCCGTGGGGATTTCAGAAGGGTTTCCATCACCTCCTGGATGGAAATAGGCGCCAGTAGAGCCTCATCAGCCCAGGGTCAATGGGCGGCTCTGGAGCCCGCCACAGGAAGTCTTGGATGTCCGATGGGTCCACCTGGGTGGCATGGAAGAGGCTGGAGTAGAAGCGGTGTAGTTCCTGCATGATTTCCTCCTTATCTGAAGTGGTTGTAGTGCCAATCTTCAGTGCAGTAATATCCTGCGCTGTTGACCGGGCTTTCTGCTTCTGAAAGAAGAAGCGGGTGGGGCGCTCCCATTGAGCATAGTAACGAGATGTTGTAAAGTTTGCTGCCCGTTCTTCCTGCAGTGTGAGCTCCAAGCGGAGTGCTTCCTGCGCCGCTTCCCAGTCTTCCAACCATCTGGGAGAGGGCGAAGGCTGGCAGTTTCGCTCTAGATGTCTGATTCTGGCTTCCGCCCTTTTGACTCTGGCGCGAGCTGCAGTCATCTGGGCTTTGGCACAGTTGTAAGCAACGCGGGTGATGCCCTCCTTGGTCACCGCCCATCTAGCCTTGTGGTCAAGCAGGTGGGGTGGGGGGGAGGTGAGAGTCTCCCGGATGGTCATAGACAGCTTCTCCTTAGTGAAAGGGTTGTTGAGAAGAGCTGGAGTAACCCTAGGCCAGACCCTACGTGACGATCTAAGTGTGGTGGTGAGGACAACGGTGAGTGACCTGTGATCACTCAGATGATTGTCACGAGAGATGGGAGAGGAGACGCGGCCAATTAGCAGGGGGCCAATCAGTGCCATATCTATGCGTGACGCTGACTGGAAAGCTCCTCCATCATACTGGATCCTAGTCATGCAACCTAGGCCAGACGCGGAGGGTGGAAGCGCATCTATAAAGCCACTCAGGCGAAGGAAATCCTGGAGGCGACTTGATCCAGGGCGTTCCTTTGCTGCAGGGGGGTAAGAGTCACGGACGCGACTTATGGTTGTGTTGAAATCTCCTAAGAGGACTGTATCCCGTGGGAGATTGAGTTGGAGGAGCTCTTCCAAGAGCCGATTTTTCTCCTGACCTGCATTAGGCAGGTAGATGCTTGCAGCGAAGAAGGAGAAGTCAGGAGTGGTGAGTTTGGCCATTATGAGGCGGCCACCTAGATATTGTGAAAAAGAATGGGTTTTAACCCGGGGATTCAAAACAATAAGGGCGGCATGGTTTGTCCAGAAGGAGTTGCCTCCAAACTGTTCATTCCATGCAGATTGTTCGTGGGGGAGGATATGGGGCTCCTGGACAGCAGCGATGTCAATTTGTGCTGACCTGAAGTTTTGGAGGAGGCGGGCTCTCTCGCTTAAAGTCCCGCAACCCATTTACGTTGATGGATTGCAGGGCCAGGGTGCTGCCATGGGGACTCATAGCTGTTCCCCTCCATGTCCTGGGGGTTGCCAGCGCTTAAACCTGCTGCTGTGAGGCGGCTAGTTTTGAGTCCTTTAGCTTGACTATTAGCTGCAATCCGTGAGGAGCGTCGAGGGTTCTGAGGGGAAGGAGAGGGTGGGGGGCGGAGGACCCAGTAAGCCAGCCTAGGATGCTGCCCCCGCTCCGTTGCAGGGGAAGGACCTGAGGGTGCTCAATGGTGACCTCCGCGGTGTCCCCATTTGATGAGTCTGAGTCCATATTCACTTCCTCCAACACTTCAAAGGATCCGCGAGAAATGGACTGTGGGGTTGGGGTAGGACTCTTTGAGGTGGCACTTCTACCGCAGGCCGCGAGTTGCCAGTCCATGCTGGTGGGCATAGCTCCATTGGGAGCTGAGGGCTGATGCGATAAATCACTGGTGGAGGTTGGTGGGGGTGCCGCGGAGCCCTGAGTGGGGGTGGCTGACGAGGGGCACCCTGTGGGAGATGCCTTGCGCTTGGTGAGAGAGGGAGTTGACTCTGGGAGATTGGAGGGGGTGCCCATTGGAAGGGGGGCATGAGCGCGAAGGTATCCCACACCAATAGTGGGGTTAGCTGTTTCAACTGCTAGGCGTAAGGCCTCAGGGGACAGGTCTTGAACAGGAACCCATTGTGTGGGTTGTGGAATTGCTGCTGCAGCCATGTGGGATCGTTTTTGGCCTGGTTTAGGCCCCTGGGTGGTGGCTAAGAGGGCTTGTTTTCGAGATGTGCAGCCACTATACAAGTGTCCAAGGGCGTTACACCATGAACACCGGGGGCGCGCATGATCAGGGTCGACAAAAAAGATCTCAGGGCATGCCCCAACTACCGCCACACGAGGAATAACCTCAATGTTACAGGATTCAGTGGGGAGGGGATGAACGACGCCCTAGCAGTGTGAGCTCTTTGAGTGGGAGCATAGTAAGAGGGGACGCTAAAGTCCACTGAAAGAACAGACCCAAACTCCATTAAACCACGATGGAGTGCCAGTTTAAGAGACTCAGGATCAACAGTCGTTGGTAGGTTGGAAAAAGTAACCCATGAAATTTTCTCCAGGTGAGAGCGTGTGCGGGAGATGCGAAGAGATCCGCGTGGAATAATGACCTGGAGGGTGGCAGCATGGTCAGCAAGGGCAGCTTCAGTGAAGCCCACATCGATGTAGTGGCCCTCCACTGATTCATGGATGGTGGTGTTAATAGGGAATGTCTCCGCAATCGCTGCAAAGTATGAGAAGTAATCCTCTGTATAGAATTCAACAGGGTTATGCCCATAATAAAGGCGAATTGCGTGGAGAGGGTTGAGCGAGGTAGAGCTTTTTGCGCTCTAGTTTCGGCCCATTTCTTCTTAACATCAGCAATAAACGCCACTTCACGGGATCAGCTTTGGGTAGCGTTGGTGCCAGAGGTTTTTGCCACGCCCCAGTGGCTCCTTTGGTATGTTTGTGTTTGCTTTGGGCTGCAATTGCAGGTTGAGTGTGAGCTGGTGGTTTGAACAAGTTTGCGGAGTTCCCTTGTTTCTGAAATGTTACAGCAGTTGCTGGCGTCATATTAAATTGAGGGGCGGTTTGTTGGGCCTCGCTAAATTGGGGAGGCCCATTAAGATTGGAATTAACTCCATCCAGTTGGGAGGAGGGAGATGTTTCATCACCATCCCAATCTATTTGGGTAAATTCAGCCCGAGTATTTGCTGTAATTTCGTGGGCAAAACTCACTGGCTGATTGGTGAATTGGTCGTTTTCAGCATATTGAGATAAAGTGCCGACTTGAGAAGTGCCGATTATGGGGTTTAAATGGGACGGGTGAGATTGGAACTGGTGTGAAGTTCCAAAATCTGAACCATTTAAATCCCCATTGGGAAGAGTAGATTGTCCCAATTTGGTGCTTAGTGAACCAGAATGTGCGGCTAATCCAACCTTACATCCGAGGGTTTGGGGGCCAGGTGATTGTTGGGCCTCGCTAAATTGGGGAGTCCCATCCAGATTGGAATTAACTCCAGCCAATTGGGAGGAGGGAGATGTTTCATCACCATTCCAATCTATTTGGGTAAATTCAGCCCGAGTGTTTGCTCTGATTTCGTGGGCAAAACTCATTGGCTGATTAGTGAATTGGTCGTTTTCAGCATATTGCGATAAAGTGCCGACTTGAGAAGTGCCAATTATGGGGTTTAAATGGGACGGGTGAGATTGGAACTGGTGTGAAGTTCCAAAATCCGAACCATTTGAATCCTCATTGGGAAGAGTAGATTGTCCCAATTTGGTGCTTAGTGAACCAGAATGTGCGGCTAATCCAACCTTACATCTGAGGATTTGGGGGCCAGGTAGCTGGGTATCGCCCCTCATGGAGGGAGCCAGAAACACGGCGTCAGCAATAATAGATGGGGCTGAATTAGCTGACACAATGGGGGAGGTGAATGTCTGGATGGGCTGAGTTGCATTCAACTGAGCAGACGCCATTAAAACAGCGTGGGTGATGGCCTCCTTGGTTGGAGGGGGCCCAGCGGGTTGGTGGGAGGCAGCACACACAGAGCTGTTAGGCGTGCAGGTTGCAGAAGTGCGATCAGGTGAACTGGCGCTAGTTGGAGTAGCTCCAGGTTGGGGGGTGGTGCCTGCTTTCATGGCTGCTGCTTGAGAGCGGGTGATTCTGGTTGACCCTGAGGTGGGTAACTGAGGGTTGCTTCGTTTGGGGGTGGTGCTGGCTCGTTTGGCATATCCTTCGGGTTCTTTTGCGGGGTTTCCCGCCATATTTGCTAATAGTTTTCGTAAATCTCTTTAGTGGAGCTAAATTTCAGGCTGAATTGATTTTTGAAAAGTGATGCTTAGCAGAAAGAGATTATTCCTTAGACCTTTGAATGCTCAGATTACACAAGCCGCGCACAAAGCCATAGGGCATGATGGCCTAAGAACAATGGATCTTTTTACGCCATAATTATTAATTGTAATTGATATTTTTTAAAATAGCAGAATATCTATCCTGTTGCATAGAGTGTCACCCACAAGATCCACAAGAATGTGATAGGATAACAGTTGGTGCGCTTTGGGTTTTCTTGCCACATGGTGTCAGTAAATGTGATGGGGCACTTGATTGCTAGTACTGGTAGTTAGTACATTATAGTTTCTTTGGACCATCTGACTAAATGGATTGAGACCAAAGCCTTGAGCAGTATAGATGCAATGAGCACCTCGAGATTCATACTGGGCCAAGTAGTGCACCAGCATAGATGCCCACAAATATTACTCAATGATAATGTAATATTATTTACCTCCTACGTCATTTCAAGACTTATCAAAATAATGGAGATATAAAGAGTGATGTCCGTTATAACCATCTTGAGACAATTGTAATGGTAGAGAGAGTCAATGTAGCTTTAGCCACAATAATGAGAAAATTGGTAGTGAAGAAAACCTCCGCTTAGTGCATTATCTAAGCTCAGTTACCTTTGCATGTAATATAAGATAACATATTGAAAAGGGAAAACGCCAAATAAAGGTACTATATGAATGAAGGATTCCACTAACGCCAATTATATATCCTTCAGTTGAACTAGCTTAGGGGATGATCATAATGCAATATTTAACCTGGCAGTTAATATCATGATCAAATTTCAATCACAGGCATTTGATATGACGGTGAAGAGAAACAGTAGAGCAAAGAAGCAGTACAATTAGAAATGACCAGCACAAAAAAATACCATGCAGGGATAGGGTAGCCTATTGTGATGCTGATGGATTTAGAAGAAGAATCAAGTTAGACGTTTTATGGTATGGTCCATTCAATACTCTTTGCTAAGGTAGCAACAGATGCCTATACTCTGAAAAAAATCACTGATGGGCATATAATGAATCAGTTTATAACAAATATTTTAAGTATTTGAATTATATAAAAAATTCAAAATTTACTATAAGAAAAAATAAAAAATAATTAGTAAAGGTTAAAAATATATGAAAGTTTTAATTTATAAGAATTCATACTATAGAAAAAATTTTAAAAAATAGGATACTATATTAAATTCTACTAATTTTATTTTGCTACAATCAAGAGTATCTGGTAGTGTTCCCCCCTTCCTTTGTCTTGCAGAAGAAGGGGATATACCATGTTAAAAACATTGAAGAAGAGCCTGAATGATTAGCATGATCAGTTTGTGTTAAAACTGAGTCTTCTGTAAAGAGGACTGGGAGAGAGGGTTTAAATATTCAAGCTCATCAAGTTTTGAGAGACTGACCTGGGGGAATACATGCATTAGGAATTTGTTGGCGAGAATGACTATGAAGATCCTTGGATGATGTGAAGTAATAAGAGCCTGAACTGGGGAAAACAGGCGCTCAGGATAATATTATTGGCGAGATTGACTAAAGTAGTCATGATGCAGTGTGTAACCTGGAACTTCACTTGTAAAAGTTGGCTTTGAAAACAAGATAAAGAAAAAACACGCTGAGGAGAATGGATATGAACAAATGATATAAGCAAGGAAAAAAGAAGTTTTAGCTCTTCTAAAAAACAAACCAAGTTGGCTGATTAAAGCCCTGGAATGAAGCAACGCCTGCCTCTGAAACTCTATTTTAAAAAATACTCTGGTCAGGCAAGAAGGTGCATTGGAATTTTAGAATGACCACATCATCCAACTTAATAGGTTATAAGTTCCCTGCTTATCCGCTGGGGCGGTTTATAAGAAAACCTATAGCAGATGTGGTAGTTATCTTTATTATTGTAACTTTTTTATATAATTTCTTATAGGAATATTAACTAATTCACCATAATTTGATTCCACCATAACTGATGTTCCATCAGAGAGGATTCCCAATAATGTTTAAAAATGATTCAATTTTTAGTTTAGCAATTAATCAGAGTTATTTTATATGATTCAATTTTGGGTTTGTTGCCAGTTGATAAGGGATTATTGACAGTTGCTGAGCACTGACAATGTTTTGGTTGTCAGCAACTTATAGGCTAGCTTAATAAGCAACTCGACCTGCTGTTAATATTAAGAGGTCCCATTACCTAAGAAGGCTTCTAGCTTAATATGATAATCCTTTGGGGTTGAATGAAGACGTTGAGCATGCTCTTCAGATATTCTTCCCAAGAGTGACCATGATCTAGTCAGCGGCAGATTTGCCTAGATGGATGAGTAGCCTTTTTTGATAACTTTTATAGAAATATATTGGTGATAGATGCCATACCTATTAAAACGCCAACAGAAGAGTTTGCGCAGTTTCCTTATATAAATCCCTTGAACTTAACCAATAAAAGAACTTAAGGCAAAACATCTAAACTGTTATACATTTTTATATTGTGCTCTTGGGACTAGAGTTGGAAGGATAGGTTTCCTTGGTCTATATAGCTTTCAAGATCTCAAGGTCTCCTGTGCCAATTTTGGAAGGGAGAAGTTCCCTTATAACTAGAAGTTTGAAAATCTAGAGAGAGTTGAGTAATAGTTTTTCCCTTGTCATGAAGATTTTCAAGTACCTTCAAAATGAGCAGAAGAAAGAGCTGTAGCATCTTCTAGCATTGAGTAAATACTTAAATTAATTGTAAAGGACTTAAAGAGGATTATAATCATCATAGTATTATCAACCCACCCAGTTATAAAGAACAACGATATAAGTATGTACACCTAGAACTTGTAAAGTTAATAAGAAAAAAGTTTTATAACAATTGAGTGAGTAGCCATATAAGCTTTACGAGATACTAGATCCTTCTCAACACATGCTACTTTAGTAATAAAACTCTAAATTGCCAAAAGAACCTCAGAGATTTTTGTGAGCTTTGATATAATTAATTAATCTTAAGGTGTGCTCTAGTTGGGACTCAAGGAGCTTAATTGGTACTTCCTCTTAGGATGGCTAGTGGAAGTTTAAGCTTCCATTTCACCACAAGTTTTGGCATCTTTCCTTAAAAGCTTTTGAACAAATTTTTATGTAGTTATTTTAAACCTTGGAAGTTACTCTGCGATATTCTTTTTTAGAAGTTCCATAATTTTATCCAAATACTTGGTGACTCCATAATCAATTATCATCATTTGGTTATGGAGTTAACTTATAAAGGAACTATTTACTTCTATCATTCAGCATACTCCACTATACTTTGAGATG
>JAKSZP010003046.1:0-82407 GCA_022478985.1 Massospora cicadina | reverse complement strand
TTGGTGTGTACATGGTGGAATGCCCAGCCCCATTTCTAGTCATATCAGGGCTTGGGCCGGTGGGAAGGTTGGCAGATGGTTCATCTATCTCAGCGACCTTGGTATTATTTTTAATAAAACTCACTATCGGCATGGGCAAGTCATCTGTTTCTATGTGCTGCACACAGACGGGTGGCTAGACTTCCCTATGCTTGGTTGGTTAGCCTTTGTTCACTTCTCTATAAAATTGCAGTGTATTATGGCTGTTAATTGCTCTCTCACAAATATCACTTTTATAACAAAAAGTGATATTTGTGAGAGAGAGATGAGCCAATTATGCTAGAGGAGGTATACTAAAATCAATTGGACTTTAGATTCAAAGTCTTGATTTAAAGTAATTTACTAATTAGCCAAATGACCACTAACCATTTAACAAAACTATATAAAATATCAAATCAAACAAATTTAAACTGCTCAGCTGTAACAATATAGCAAATACCATCGAAGTATATATAGGATTTTCACTTGTTACACATAAAACTTTTTATTTTACTATTAAAATAATATTTTTTTAAAATTCATAAACCTTCTCAGGCATGCACACAACAACTCACCAAAGTTTCATCACAATTGGATGAATGGTATAGGAATGCATTCGGGACAGACAGACATTCATTTATATATATAGATATAAAATCTAAATTATTAAATTTGAATATCTGAACTTCTATAGACACCGTAGCGAAGCACGGGTAAATCGGCTAGTCTACAATAATTCATTTTAAATGTTTTAAATCTAGTCGATTTTATTGGTCAACCTATGCAAAAACAATCCACACCCATAATCATTTAAGCTCGTCAGGTATGATCTCATACTTTGAACTTACCCCCCAGCCATAGGACTTAAGTCAAAATGTGAACATCGGCTAGGAAAGCTTTGCAAAAGTTGAGGGCCAAAAAATAGAGGAGTTTTTTTTGAAAACCAGTGAAAGGGTTACCTTTTTGTTTTTTGGGTTCGATCGCTTAGCGGCATGATAAATCGATTAAATCACGTTCCATCGAACTGATCAGCGGTATAATAATTGATAGGGTGCTATTAAGGGATGGTAATTTTAATTGGGTTTAATAAATTTGGATTGAAAACGGTAAACGTTGGATTTTAAATGATAAAATAAGTGAGTAGATGGCATCAGTATGCGCCGCTCAAGGGATGGAAGCGGGTTGGTGGGTAGCATAAATATAAGCCAATGATCCAAGCGCCCAATCAATCAGAGGTAAAGGGTAAAGATGAAGTGGAACCAACAATTTCGGATGATGCGGGCATGGTTTCAAAGTAGTTGAAATACCCCCAACAATTTCAGTTCTCAGCGGTTGGTAAAATTTAATGGAACTTAAATTTGTTATTGTAGTACTGGCAGCGCGCCTCACGGTCGATACCAAATCCTTGGATGGTAACGCCCTCGAGGCCATGCCGCTACGTAGGCGTTTCTTCCTCCACAAGATGTTTGGCATGGGAGGCAATACCCAATCCTCCACCAGTAACAACGACAATAACGAGAACAACAATAACATTTACATTGTTGGTTCCAATGGAGGTGGAAGCGCCAGTTCAAGCAGTGCGGCGGGCGGGGGTCCAAGTGGCGGTTACTATGGCAACGGTGGTCCAGGCGCGGGTGGGCCGGTGCGGGTGATCAATAGATTCAGCAGCTCTCCTGTCCAACAGCAGGCATCTTTGGCTCAGAATTACGCGAATGCCCAGGCAAACCAGTTTCAACGCGGGTATTCGCCTTATGGTAGATATCCTCCCTACCCAAGCTATGCTTACCCAAGGTACCCGCCGAGTGCTCCTTTCAGTCCAAGATATCCATTCCAAGCTCCCAAGTCAACGCCTCCAACCCCAGCTGGATCTACAGCTCCCGCCACCAGCAGCGGATCGGAAGCCAGCCAAGGGACCACCAGCGAATCCAAGTCTAACCAAGAAACCAACAACGACAGCAAGGCCAGCAACGAGGGCTCCGATAACAACATCAACTCCACCAACGAGGGATCCAAGAACAGCATCGACTCCGCCAACAAGGGTGGGGATAGCAATTCAAAGTCAATAAACGAGGGATCCAAGAGTAAAGCCAGCTCCGACCAGCAGGCCAACACCAACTCTGGGGCCGATAGCGAAAGCAACAACGCAATTGAAAACAAGGAAACCAAGACCAACAACATCAACATCGAGAACAATTCACCCGACCTGTCCAAGATCATCGAACTCATCGCCTTGCAGAACAAACAGCCGACGCAGATGCCTCAGATCGTCATCAACAACGCGATGGATATGACCAGCAAGGATAAGAAGTTTAACACCAAAAACACTTCAAAGTACGAACCCACCGATATCAACAATGAGACTACAAACATCGATTCGTCCGAGGAGAAGAACGTTATTATTGAAAAGGGCAACGAGCTCACCCCCAAGAAACAGGGTAGCAAAGCAAAGGTTACAGCTGGGGGGGAAATTCCTGTCATTCCCGTTGTCCCAACAGCTCCATCGACCCCCTCTCCAAAGACTACCACGGAAACGAAGACTGAGATTACTGAGGACAAAGATGATAATAGCAACAATTCTGGTAAATATGAAGAGAAATCCAACGACAAGGGTGAGAAGAAGGTTGGAGAAGCGAAAGGATCAGGTGGCAATTTAACCCCCGAAGCACCTAAAACTACCGTCGATAAAACAACTGAAGTTACGGAGGAGAATAACTCATATGGTTCTGATGCCAAAGAGTCCAAGGCAAAAGAAGATAAGTCGAAGGAAGCAGGAGTATCGGGTGGCAAGTTAGCCCCCAAAGCTCCCAAAACTACCGTTGAGGAGACAACTGAAGTTACGGAGGAGAATAACTCGTATGGTTCTGATGCCAAAGAGTCCAAGGCAAAAGAAGATAAGTCGAAGGAAGCAGGAGTATCGGGTGGCAAGTTAGCCCCCAAAGCTCCCAAAACTACCGTTGAGGAGACAACTGAAGTTACGGAGGAGAATAACTCGTATGGTTCTGATGCCAAAGAGTCCAAGGCAAAAGAAGATAAGTCGAAGGAAGCAGGAGTATCGGGTGGCAAGTTAGCCCCAAAGCTCCCAAAACTACCGTTGAGGAGACAACTGAAGTTACGGAGGAGAATAACTCGTATGGTTCTGATGCCAAAGAGTCCAAGGCAAAAGAAGATAAGTCGAAGGAAGCAGGAGTATCGGGTGGCAAGTTAGCCCACAAAGCTCCCAAAACTACCGTCGAGGAGACAACTGATGTTACGGAGAATAACTCGTATGGTTCTGATGCCAAAGAGTCCAAGGCAAAAGAGGATAAGTTGAAGGAAGGCAAAGGTCTAACCTATGCCTCACAGAATTCTTATCCTACCCAACCTTCAAAAATCGAGGGTACTTACAATCAGAAGCCTGCCATACCCAACCCAACCAAGTACGCTGCGAAGCCCTACGCGCAATCCTAATTTTTCAACTTTCATTAAATTAAAATAACATTAATTTTATCCGAATTTAACTTTACCCATCCTTCCATACTCTTTATAATAACCAATGGCTAAATTAAAATTACAATGCTCATCTCTTATTCACCCAAGTTACTCAATCGATTACTTTTAATAAGCTTTATAACATTAAGCGTTAGTTCGCCAACTTTTCACTCATTCGCAAAAATTTTAATCTAAAATTTAACCGAACGGTTGAAGCCAATAATACTTTAGTTTACCCCAATTTAATAAAAAACTAACTTAAGATTCAAATATCTTCGTTTGATAAAGGGTTTGTTTTTTATAACTAAAGAGCGACCTAAGTTCCCACCCCACCCTGGTCCACCTTTTAATAAAATAAGTGGCCACCCTTAATCCATATTAAATCATATCCCTTTCATAAGGAAAGTAAAGCTTCCAATTTCTCGCAAGTGGTATGGGCGCCAATTATCACAAACCTTTGCCTAGTTGAGTCTGACCATACCGATACCCTGGATAACCACTAATACAGCGATCCATTGCACCTAAATTTAATTTATAGCCATTAACCAGTCCACTTATAACCTTAGTCCCAACTCATTTGAGGTGGGTACCATTTTTAAGGTTGAGGGTATGAAAATAAAAATCCCACCCCATCGGTTATACCGAAAGGGTTAAACGGCTAGGGTTGGTGTAGCTTTAAGGTTAGAGCTCACCTTACCGCATGGGATTGTGGTACGCTGAAGTATAAATTTGGTCAAGGTGTCGACACCTTGAGCTTATATTTGGAAATGGGTTCCAGTTTTTATATTCCTCAATAATTACTTTCGTATAGAGGTGGTCTCATACCCTCCTTAAAAGGGTTAGGATGTTTAAGTCACTCATAACGTAACAAGATTTAGCTTAGGGAGCAACTGCGGTAGTGATTTTCCCAGCTAGCAAATAAATCACCTACAGATTTAACGCTTTTTTTAATTAATAATTGACTCAGAAGTTAGATAGGAAAAATGATTTTGATGGCGTTAATTTTAGATAGCCTGGTAAAATAAGCATTATTGCGAGAAGCACCTGTTTTAATTGCGAGCGGGTGCAGGGTTATTTCATATTACCCTTCTTTTAGTAGGAAAGGCAAGTTGGGACCTATTTAAGTCATGTCCTAGATTATTTAAAATCCTTATTAAATACCTTTAGATGCAAGGAGATTTTAGGCTGCGATCACCTTTTCCTCTACTATATGCTGATTAATAAATTTTACTGATCCAAGTTGGCTCATATTTATTTCTTAATAACTTAAATAAACTTAAAGCTAATCCAAGTACATAGCTTTAAGTGATCCCTCTATTTTATTATAGTATATTAATTATATAAGATCCAGTCAACCAGAGGTTAGTTAGTATAATAAATCTATGCAAGGGAACTACTGGATGACAAGGAGCTCTGTAACCAAATTTACATACGTGATAAAAACTCTAGATGTTGTATAAACCTTATGGTAGTAAACGTGGGAAAATAAATCCACTTTGACATAAAAGAGATAAGCTATGAAGCACTTGGTGTAAAATACTTCATGGTTTAAACCAAGGGAGAAATGTACTCAGTTTTAAATTAGTACCTCTAATGATAGGCAAGTTCAAGGGTTGCAGACAAGGTTAAATGATAAACTTTGTTTTTGAGTGATATCAAAGCTTTTTGCTAGAACATATTATCAAGTTAACTACCACTGCCTCCCGAGTTCGATGCCGGTAATGGACTTTGGGTAGGGGACGATTTTGACTGTGTTGGTTTTGCGCGCCAATGCCCCGAACCGAGATAGCGAATAGCAAAGGCGGTCCATGGAGTTCCTGGCCTATCATACGCCGCGCATGGAGGTTTTCTGGGTTTTATCCTCCTTTCCCATTTTCTTCATTTCCCTAATCGGTGCGGTATCGTCCCCAGGTAGGCCCACCTCGAATAAAATTTAAAAAATTATATTATCAAGTTAAGAGGAGTGGTGGCATAGCGGGATGGTTTCTGCTCCACTCTGGGTTGGGTTCTGATTGAAACTTGTTCGAAACCATCACAGGTTAAAAAATTAGTGTGGTATATTTGTCCCAAGGTCAACCTGCCACATTTACTTTTTAATATCGATTTAAATAGCTTTGGGCCCCTGCGATAGGGCTGCCCAATCTGAGTTATCTCATCTACTAAATAGTTAATGAAGGATTTAGTTGGACTCAGAATTAACAAAACTTGTTTATTCTCATCTCACCTAATTGATTACTCTAATCCCAGATCCTTATAATATTTTTTCCTAGATCTTGTCATAAGAGGATAAAGGTTTAAAGATATTTGCTGTGGACCCAGTTTACTATACTACCCTGTGAAGAATTGATGTTAGATTTCATTACCTCTCCTATATATTTTTTGTAAGGATCAGAACAGTTAAACTAATTGATTAATTCTCCACCTGGTTGGTGATGATAAAGTCTAACTCTCAAGGTTTAAGATGTAAACGGGACATGATTTCTTATTATAAAGCTATTTATTGGGGTTTATTATTTTATAGATCTTGACTAAAGCTTGACTAAAGCTTGAAGCCAGATAACTTCATCAGCTTTTACCACTTACTAAGTTCAGCAAACTCAAATATCTCATCCAAGATATTTTGCACTTTAAAAAGTGGTTAGGGATCCCTACCATATAATACTATGAAAGGAAGATATGTCAATTCTTTTATGATGTTTTTTGTGGTAAGCTAAGTTAATACTTAAAAAGGTAAGTTAATATAGAAGATGGGAGATTGCTATTTTAAAGGATAGAAATTATGGTGTTATTAACCTTTTCTATCAATTCATTGAATGTGGATGTTATGGTATTATGTATGCTTGGGTAAACCCTAATAGAGTAGTTGATTATCTACCAAGCTAGTCTGATTTCTCACTGCTATCTGGAAAGAATCCTTTTATGGTAATTATGATGGGTTAATAACTGGTAATTAATAGGCTTTCCACAAAGACTAATAAGCCAGGTAATGTCAACTATTCCTTTTTCATGCCAAAAGCATATTCTATCATAATTAACTCCAAAATTTTTTCCTATTTAATACCCATATTGCTTAGTATGCTGTATAGTAAAAGCTTTAGTATCTTAGTATTTAACTAATAATGATACCACCAAATTGGCAAAAAATTACTTCAGGTGAGTTCCCCCATCAAAATCCTGGTAAGGGTGCTGCTCGCAGATGCTTAAACTCAGGATTTGTAACAATACTGTCAGTCATAGAAGTACTTGAACTTAATTATCTAAAAATTTTAAACCTAAAGGCAGACCACAAATATTAATGGGAATTGACATGAGATAGATATAGTAGATGATACTTAATCAAATAACAAACAGGGGTTTTATACCCCTTTTATCAAGTAAAAACTTTAGATTTCTATAAGGATCATGACTAGGGTCATGTGAGATCTCTTATAAAGGAAATTTCATATATTAGATATGACAGGGGAAGGACACGTTTAGATGACTGGGCTTCACAATTATTCCTTCATTGTGATAATTTGTCAACATCATGAGAATGTAGATCTGGGTACGCTTTAAGATTATCAACGTTATACCAGATGGGTGTTTGGGTTGATCCACTGAATCCAAAGATTAGTCTCATCTTTATTATCATCTTGTTTTCAATCCAAAATTTATATTTAAAATTGACACATTTATGATCTTAGGTAAAATGTTTAGAATCAAGGAAAGCATTTTGATTTTGAGATGGTTGACCAATCACAGCTATTTAAAATATCTTTATGCTGCTATAACTTACTGGTCATAAACTTATTAGATATTCAAATGATTAATATATAGTAATGACTTATTATTTTATCCAATTAGTTAGCTCAGATGTAAGTTCATTTTGGTAGATTTAAATATATTATAGCTATTGGTGGAGAAGTTATCTTCATCCTTAAAAACCCTTTTCAAGTCTATAAAAGGGTTGTTTTTCTCTTAGGTGGCACAACTAAATTCATGTAAAGTGAGGATAAACAGCAGAATTAGTTTTTTTGTTCAATAATTAACTCTTTTAAGGTTTTTTATTATTTAAATAATCTATTTAACACCTGGATCTTCTTATCAACAATAATATCACACAGATGTCTTAAATTACCCCCTTCAAGGATAATTGGGGAAAGTAGATATATAGAAACAATCTATGACTGTTTATAGTGACTTCAGATGCAAAAGATTTAATAAAGTACTCATCACCCCTCTTATAACTGATAAAAAGGGTTTTTTTCATATTGAACCAAGTTTTCTACTTTAGGGAGCGATGCAGTTGTGATAATATAAAACTAGATCTGATATTAAAGGAATGTAGAGTTGTCTAAATTATTAACAGCTAGGCTCTCCTTAGCAACTTTTTTTTGCAAATATAAGAAATAGAATCAGATTGCAGTTAAATGATGTACTGGGACAATCTCTTCATAGTTTAATTAGGGCCTTCAGCCTTGGCAGAAAATATGTCTTTAGCTAAAAAAGCGTACTTCAAGTTCCCAGCCATATTTGATGTAAAAAGGTGACACCTTAGTTATTTAGTGATAACTGATATGGTACACCATAAGGGCACTAGGCAAGGAATGATTCATATGTAGAAGATCTGAAGTGGCTAACTTACATAATGAAAAGTTTAATTTCCATTTGATCTTTATACTATGCTATTCATTGAAGGGTTGTAGGGACCAGAAAAGAGTCGTTGAGCCTTTATGGAAGTAGCCAGGATCTTGACAACTTTCAAAGTTAAAAATTTCCACTTTTGCAAAAAATGGCCTGGGGCAGCTATTTTGGTAAGTATATAATGGTTTAAGGATGTGGCGTTAGTTTTAGCAGTTTATTCCAGAAGAGCAACAGCTTACACCCAAAATATAAAATGATCAATTCATACTAGTGTATACCAGTTCTCACTAATAGTCTGAGGTAATGGACCTATAACATATAAGCTTATAAAGTGAAATGTTCGGTGATAGTAGTAGGCTGATATTGGTATTTGATTTGAAATTAGATTGCTTTATACAGGTTAGATAAGCGTCTAAAAACATCGATAATTAATTTCATGATCCCCTCCCAGTAGTACCAACCTCTAATCCATTAATAAGTTTTTTGTACCTCTCCATATCTAAGGGTAAAGTTTGCTTCCATAATGATTGGTACTCTTTTAAAGTCCAGAGATAGGCAACCAATCTATTCTTACTTTATTGTATAGCTTTTCATTTTTAATTTTAAAACTTCAGGACTGTCATTTTAAAATTTTTTCTCAGTTTCATCCTCACTGTCCCAAGTTTAAGGAGTCATCAAACGGTCATGTAATATCTCAGAATCATATTTTTCAAATGAAGAATAGTTGGGTGAGTTAATCAATCTACAATTCTTTGTTGGGTTCCAGCTTGATGCATGATTTTCATGTAATAATTTCAGATCTTTAAGGCCCACCAAGCCTATCTTCTGGTGGGATCCTTCATGTTTTGCAACCACTTCAAAGAGGCATGGGCAGTAACAATGGTAGCATAGTTCTATATAGAAAATTTATTAATGGAGTACTGCAAGTAGGGTGGTGAGGCACTCCTTTTCAGCGACACCATAGTGGAATTCAGCTTTTATGAGCATCTTGTTGAAATATGAAACAGGGTGATCCAAGCCATTTTTGTCAAGTTGAGCAAGGATAGATCTGAAAGCATAATTTATTGAATCAGTATATAGTATAAAACGTTTATCATAACCTGGATGGTGCAGGATAGGTCATCCTTATAGTAACATAAAGTTTACAAAAGCTACTTTTTATGCATCCCAATATAAAGGAGTTTTCTTGGTCAATAGAAAAATGAGAGTCTCACTGAGTTGAATTAACTTTGGTTTGAATGGATGGTAATAGCCATCATACCTAAAAACACTCATATATCTTGGAGCTTTTGAGGTTTAGGAAAGTTGATTATAGCTTCAATCTTGCCTTGTAAATACTGAATTCCTACTCAAGAACTAGCATGCATAAGAAATCTAACTTTCTGTTAATAGAAAGTACATTTTGAGGGTTCCTTTTTGATGTTAGAGTTTCATATCCAGTGATAAACTTTTTAAGATGAATATGATGATCATTGAAAATCTCAGAAAAACAGTAATATTATCAAGATAAATGATCACACTAATTAGTTCAAGGTCCTTTAAATTATCCATTGTTTGTTGAGATGAGGTGGAAGGATTGCATAAACCTGGAGGAAGTCAAGTGGTTTAAGATAAGGCCCTCACTGCAGATAAGTGCTCACTTTTCCTGATCTTGTGGGAAGAGGCCCATTTGCCAGTACCCGCTGTCCAAGTCCATAATGCAAAAGAAATTAAAACCAGAGATTTGAACAAGAGCAAGTTTGATACTAAGATAGGATAGCTGTCCTTTTTAGTGAGCTTATTCAGCTTCCAATAGACCATCACAACTTTATAATCTCCAATTTTTTATAAATAGAAGGGTGTGATGACCAAGGGCATTGGTATGGTACTAGTAACCCAGTGTCTAGTAATTGTCTGAGCTCTGTTAAAATTGTTGTTCTTTAGACTTAATTTATAATAAGGTTAAAAATGGAGAGAAATAGCATCCCCAAAATTAATATGTGACTCCAATTTTCTTTTGTCCATAGTCAGTATCATATTTAAAAAATTATTGCTATAAGAATATAGTAGAGAATGAAAATATCAAAAACTTCATGAGAAAATTAATCTGAAATATGAAAGTTAAGTATAATGCAAAGCATCTTGTCAGTAGGTAATCCCATGTCCAACATGGAACCAATAAATTGGACCCATGTTGGACATGGGATTACCTACTGACAAGATGCTTTGCATTATACTTAACTTTCATATTTCAGATTAATTTTCTTGATTGGAATCAGCAGACCTTTTCCTATTTGCTGATGTTTCTTCACAAGGATACCTTCATGGAACCAACTAATAAAGTTGAGACTAACCTGCCAGTCTGGGTGAGTGGACACCCATAACACAAATCTGAAGATCACTTGTATAGACATTCAAATGACTATGTGTCTCATTGGGAGGGGAACCACTGTGATGATGGTTGACAATCACTGTAATAACATACCCTCCAGCAACCACCCAGTTGCAGGGGAGGCGGCCGCAGATTCTGCAGCGGTTTTCTCCTGGGGCCTCCAGAGGTCCAGAATCTGTTTTAAGAGTGATTTTGTTTGATAGTGAGGAAGGATCATGAAACTTGGATTACTGAGTGTGGATCACCTCAAGGAGCAAGGGCACATAATAGCGCCGCAAGGTATTCAAGATATGGGTCAACCCCAGATGACCACCATACTGATATCCCCATTCAAGTAGGGAGTGCAACAAAGTAGTGATTATGGTCACTACGGTCCAGTCATTATACAGACTGTGAATTATGTCACCTAGCAAGAGCGCGGCTAATGGATAACTCAAATAAATATATCTAAATTTTACATGTGAATTTTGTTTATTCAACAAATTATAAACATTGACTGACAACAGTATCTGTGGTATACTGTTGTCTTATGTGCTAGGGCTTGGGGAATAAAAATTTTAATTAATCAAGGGTAGTGCAATCACATTCAATTTGTTAGGATTATCATTCTGAAAATCATCATGACGCTGGTTTAATCTCACCCTGGCTAACTGACTTAGGCTTAAATTTTACCACTAAAATTTCCCTCCTAGCGTGATTTTGCTTGGTATAGGTAGAACTTCTCCTGGTGGACGACTGGTTGTGCATATGGTCAAGGTAGGTAGAGGAGGTCTCATCACATATTGAATGGGGTTATCACGCCCAAACCGGTTGCATACAGGCTTGCCTTTTCTGGTGGGGAGGAAACGAATTGACAGGGTTCCAAACCTGAGTGCACAACATACATTCCATTAACAAGGCATTAATTTATTACTTTTTGCTAATCCACATTGAAGCCCAAGACTAATGAGAAAGAGAAGCAGCCACAACCTTTCCACTGGCAATGGATTCTTGCTGTTGCCACCTTCAGACCCCCCAATTTTCTGCACCAACTCCTAGGTGGTGAGAAGGGGAGGCAGGGGAGCAACCTTCAGTATGCAGGGCGTCACCCACCTTTCACCTACCATATAGGCTAAGTCGCCCTGGGAAATTAAAGGTATGACTGCATTTTTAGGCCCCCTTTTTAGCTGGAACATGAACTCCTCACGCTTGAGGTGCAGGGGGTTCTCTCCAGGTCTTACACTTGTAACTTCAAAGATCCTTGAGCCAGTTGCCCCTCTGGTTTTTTAAGATTATGCAACCAGCATAGAGACAAGTGGTTGGTCACAACCTTGAAGTGAATTCTATGATTATACACCCAAAATTGTTTGCAGGCATATATCACTATGAGGCATTTGCACTCCATAACGGTGTAGTTCTTTTCTACTGGTTTTAATTTCTGAATCACTTAAACCATGGAATGCTCATTTCTGGAATCATCTACTTGACTTAAAACAGCTCTGATTGCTGTTAGTGAGGCATCCATCTGGATTTTTAAAAGACCAGCCAAGATTTGAAACTTAAGAACGGGATTGGACATCAGATATTTTTATTGCTCACCAAATGATCCTTGGGTCTCCTCAATAAATATGAATCTCTTTTTTGGATCCTATCAGCAGATGAAATAATGGTATGGTAATTCTGGAAAAATCTTTGATAAATTGGCAATTGTAGCCGATCATCTTATAAAAGATTTGTATATATTAAACACTCATTGGGGTTGGAATTTATTCAATGGTCAATACCTTCTGAAGTTGAGATAGTAATCCACCAGAGTTTACCACAAACCCCAAGTAATAAAGCTCTTTCCTAAAGAATTGTCATTTTCTTGACTTTATTTTCAAATTGCTGCTATCAGGCATCTGAAAACTTCCTCCAAATGTTCAAGGTGGTCAGTAAACGTCCAACAAAAAACGTTGATGTTATCTATTTATACCAAAATGCAGGACAACTTCAAATCACTCAAGATGGAATTTATTGGTCTATGGAAGGCAGCTGACTAATTACATAATACCTGTTGCATTCTAGTTAGCAGTTGTACCCCTTGCGTGGTAAAATGCACACTTTTCCTAATCTTCTTATGGAAACTATATTTTTTGATACCCCAACATCAGATCTATGGCCCAAAAACATTTAGTTTCCCCTAGAGAATTAAGCGCATAAATATTCTTATCAGCGAATATGAATCCTTCTTAGTGATTTTGTTCAATTAACAGTAATCAATTACCACTTGATTTGATCATTAATTTTTTACTATAAATATTGAAATAGACCATATCCCAATCATGGCATGAAAAGCCCATGATCAATCGGTTTACTATTTCCTCAATAACTACTGCTTCTGCTGCTTTAGGTTGTCATATCAGTAGCATTTGTATCAGCAGAGATTCCCTTGTATCAACATTATGGATAACATCTTTAGCTATCACAGTTCATATACATCTTGAGCAAATACCACTCAATAATCATAAATAATCAGAGTACTTCATCCTTCTGATGTTCTAAAAATCCAGCAAGCCGCTCTCAATACACTAGTGCATGGATATTTTTGGCATCCTTTACCGGTAATCCCATTTTTGCTAGAATCCCAAAAATTGTGGAATTTCCTGATATCAGTGATTGGGATTGAGTGGGCTATCACAATGATTAAGTTCTTCACCTTCATTGGATTTTCACTCAGATTGGCTAGTATATTTAGATTTCTTTATTACTTGGAATTATAATCCCCAGAGCAACCCAAGGTTCCAATATCAATTTCTTCCATGAGGTGACAATTTCTACATATAATTGTTCTGAAATTTCTAGCATTAACCCCGTGTTAACTACTATTTGTGTTCATGGTGGAATCATGATTGTTTTTTTCACCCTCAACAGTATCCTACAGCTTTTGAGGATCTGTGTTGGCATTTCCAGATCTTTTCTCTCAACTAACTTGTATTAAATGAGCATTATGCCATCATTGCAAATTAAATTTACAAAAACATCTTTTTTTGTCAGCGGGGTTTCCCTTTCTGCTGATATACCAAAGGCAATGTTTGCCCCAAATTCATTAAGTTTATTTCCTAAAATTACAATTGTCGCCATCTTTCTCAGAAACCTTGTTCTAATGAGGATATCATAGTTTTTATTTGCCAACACTATGGCGGGCAAGGATACCACAAAAAATCTGAACTTAAAAGGAAGTGCACTGTATGCCTTTCAAAGAGTTATTGTATTTGCCCTGGTGGTCCTATATTTCTTCCAGTGTTTCAAATCTGGAGAGGAATTTATTTGCTTCACCAACTAGGCAAAATGATATTAGTAGGTGCTCCACTATCAGTCTTCACTCATACTTTTACACTATTGACTAATAGATCCATATAAATACATCATAGTATTATAATAAAGTTATTAATGAGTGAATCATGGCATTATGTTTTAAATCTAAAGTACAAATTAATTGTACAGATAAATCAGGGAAAGATTCATTGATCACACTAATGGGAATGGAAGATTCACTTCACCAAGCTTTGCTTTAAGCTTTCTTCAGAGTTATCAGCAGTTCTGACAATTTCCACAAACTGACTATCATAAGACTGAGTAATCTCTTTCATGATCTCTAGGTCAATACTCTTTGCCTTGACTTTAGCGATCACCTTTAAATCTAGATTTACAATCTGATAGAGAAAATCAGATGTATCTTTATATATAAATAAACAAGAAATATACAATTTATCTTTAATAAATATCAGGGTGAACAGTATTGATTACAAAGCTTGATTGTTCATTATATATACTGACAACTCTTTTTCCAAATCCTGACCAGTTTCCTTCTCATTAGCCTGAACCAGATATACTTCCTCCTTAGGCTTCTTGCTCCAACATCAAGTGGTAAGATGTCTAGTTTTGCCACACATATGATAGCAGTGTTAATATTTTTCTGCCCATTTTGGTCCTTTTGGGTTTGCTCCTCGTTACTAATCAATTCTCTAAACCCTTATTTGGTTCATTAAACTTCACTATATTCTAACTATTTCTAGTGGGAATGAATTTAAAGGTTTGGGAAGGTGCTTCAAATGTTGATCCTATACATTTTGAGGTACTTCACCATCTGAGAAGTGGAAGTCTGAGTTGCCAATTCAGAAACTATGGCTTGGTGTAGGTCTCTTTAGGGACAAAGAGCCTTCTTCATTACAATGTTAGAATCAAAGTTTGATATTACTTTTGCATCTGCCAATTCTTGCGCTCCTTGGTAAAAATAATAAATGAAATTGGCAAAGGTCTCATCTTTCTTAAATTGGATTTCCATGAACTCCTGTTTGCAGCTAGCTATCTGTTCAAGGCTTCTAAACTTGTTCATGATCGCCTCCTTTAAATCTTAGTACATCCAACGATTACTGTTGAGATGGGGCAACACCAAATTTTGGCAATTAGGTTTTAAACAGTTGTTGATGATCACCACTTTTGGACAGTCGCCATATCCAGACATCATCATCTCGTATAGGCATAAAAATTTAGGGTAACATCACAGTGGAAAAATAGGTAAATTCAGAGTTTTTCTAAAATTCTTCATTCACTGCTGTGATGGGCGGTACTTTTCCAGAAACCCTACCAACAATTGAGATATTCTAAAAGTCATCTCTGTAAAGGCAGCAAAAGTCCCAGGCATAATTCTTGTGGGCTGTACTTTATTAACGGAACTTTCTTTATATATCTTGTTGTCAGTTCCATCCACCTCCATCTGAACGCAATCACACTTATGATTTTTGAGCTCTTGTAACCATCTTAGAATTTGTATTAAATCATCTTAAATCTGGCAAAATTGTTCTTTATTTGCTTTCCAAGCAGACTTTTGAAACATCAATTCCCTAAATAACTTCATGCCCCCTTCCATTTCAATGAGGTGGCTTTTCTATATAGATCATTATTGACCTTATTGACCTGCTCCATTACTTCCTTGGATTTAGTCACTCGTTCTTCCAAGGTAGTTATATTGGATTATGATTCCAAATTCATTTTCTATTATTAACCATATCAGGTTCCATCCACAACTTCCAAAGTTTGTTCTTATAAAACATCTTCTAGATAACTCTAATGTATTATATGGCCTGAAAACTCTTTTATCCATGTAGTGAGCACCAAAAGTAATTTTTTTGAGGGTTAACTCACAGGTTTGAAGTGTGCTTTAAGGTTTGTTGATAGAAAAATAAGGGTATATTGATAACTTTATGATACAATTATCCTAGTTGAGTTTTTCACAACCAATTTGATTAAATTTTTACAGATAGACAGGTGCTGACGCTCTTCCTTATAGTAATTGGAAGGCAATTCTTGAAAAGGAAACTTTTCTTTCAATTCTTCCACAAGTGTACTGGAGAGAAATTTGTATAAGAGAAAACTATCCTTTCAACTCTAATCCCAAGTTTTGGCAAAAGTCAGATTGATAAGAGAAAACTATCTCTTTCACTATAATCACAAAAACACAATCAATGATATTGCTATCTAGAGCTTTTCCCAAAGAAGTCTGAACAGTTTTTCTTTATTAAATATAAATAAGGGTCTAAATAGTAGTGAATTCAGAACCCAACTCTTCCGTTGGCTCCCCAATTAGATATCCATCACCAATTTTAACCCTAATGAATTGCACCAACAATAAATAATGCCTCTGCTCATCCATCCATCTAGTTGGCATCCACCACCAACTAGATTACAATCTGTTCTAGGTTGGATTCAGAAATAGTATGTCCCAAAGCCTTTATCCAGCTCCAGCTGATTACCTTATGAAGCTAGCAACCTGGTTAGGTAATGAGACCATTTACCCATTAATATCAGGTTGCATTACTTCAGGCTAACCTGCAAGTTGCTGCCAATACAAGCGTTGTCAACGCTTCAACAACTGCAAAAACACACTTATTCAATCAGCAACAAACCCTGATCACTATCTCTCTGCTTGGAATAACTTTCTGAGCAAATTAATCTTGGTAAATTAAAAGCAAACACTTATTCACGCACCAAAATCTTGCTCCAATGTCTTCAGATCCCCCGCTGACTGTCCCAGCATGGGGCAGCGGCGAAACTCCCCCTCCATTTTCCGTCTGACAGGAAAATGTGCTCAGACTGGCTCGCCCAGTCATCCCAAACCCTTGAGGAGATTTGTTCCTTCCAAGGATCTTGATGCCCATCTCACCCAAACCCAACCAGTGCCCCGCTGCCCCCTGGTGCTCCCCTGGAGCAACATGCATTTCAGCCTTAGGGTTGAATATGGGAAATTCTTCCCCTACAACGACCAAGCCATTATCAAAATGGCTCAGGCGGTGATGACACCAGCCTGTTTCATAGACTTCCACCCCTATAAGGGGTACTTTAATCTTGGCTTCCCCTGTGAAGCCAATGCAGCCACTGCAACAACAGTGCCATTAATTTTTAATAATATTCCCCTCCCAACAACTTGGACCTGGCTCCCAACAAACACCACCTTGGTGGTCCAGTTCGCTGGTTTGCCCGCCCACCTCCCCAAAGTGCTCCACCAGGAGCTGATGGAAGGTTTGGCAGCCTACAGCGCCAACCCCATCTTGCAATTTGTGGTCCCAAATGGGGCCACACGCCTCGCTGGGCCTTGGGCATATGCCCAAGATCAGACCTGAATTTGTGAAAATTTCTTTAGCAATTCCCCCTCATGCCACCATACCATCTGCCCCCGACCATCCATTCTGGGCCCGCGTTGAGGGCGGATGGACGATTTTTCCATCCTGTTTCAAGTTAGACCACTCAAAATGTAAATGCGCATACTCAGAAACTTCCACCAACGCCAAAAGTTTGCCTGACACCCACCAATCCGCCACCCACCCCGCGCCAACTCTGACATGGGGTACAATCCTACCTTCCCCTCCTCCAATGCCTGATGCTGCAGCTGCACCTGCAGCCACCAATCAGCACCCACCTTGCCCCAATACCACAAATAATCATCTAACCAAACATCAGATTGGATCCCAGTTCAATCCCATGCATCTGCAAATGAATCAAACAAACCTCAACCATACGCTGATTCCTCAATCCAATTCAACCAAAATCCATGGGAATTATTGGATGAAATTGACGAATCAAGTAACTTCATTAAAGAACTGATGTTGCAACTTGAGCAGCTCTGTAACGCAGAATGAGATGCAAAATTCCCACCTCAGAAATATGTTCCACAACCTAACGCCAAACCATTCTACAGCGACCACCAGCTTGCAGCAGAAGCAGCTGCCACACCAGATTGCCATCCGCTTTGCAAAGCTGCCACCAAATCTGTGGCTGCACTCGCAGGAGGAATTCCATCTCTTATCATCCCCATAAATCTTACTCCACAAAGTAAAATCAACATGAAAACTTTACACAAAAACGTCACTGAAGCCATCCAGAACGTGGTAACAGTAGCGCAGAATTCAAAAGCAAAAATAACCTGAACCAACATTGCCACATTTGTTAAATTCCCAGATGCCCACCCCAAAGCTGAAGATGATTTGGGCAAATACATCGTTGGTATAATGATGGCTGGCAAATATTCAGAAGTTCCAGTCATCAAGGATATCAAACCCCATGCCGCTGATGCCCCCACACCCTTACTATCTGCCTTAACACGCACCCTACTCTGGAATGAGATGGATGTGGCCAAAGATGAGCCCCCTGATCCCCCCTCCACATCCACCATGGAGGGATAGCAGTATTTGCTGCCCACCTGGTTGGATATTTTGTTAGGTATTATTCAAATGATCCGCTCATTTTGGGCATTTCATTTGAATTGTTAGTTTTATTTTATTATGATTTTAGTTTTAGTTTGGTAATGTCTGTCCCGTGGTCAGCTTACCTTGGTTAAATAAACAAACCATGATCAATACACATAAGAAAGTCAATATTTGATAATTAAACAAAAGATCTAACTACTCACCATCATTGTCTGGGATTATCCTTATTAGAACATTAATTATCAATCAAAATCAATTCTGGTGAAAGTGAATAATATTTTGTAAAAAATATATCCAAACAATAGTTATCATCAGTGATAACTCCAACATCCTCTATATATCACTTATTACAAAGCAACATTCAGCAGATAAGGCAGGTAATTATTAAAATCTATTAAGCTAATTAATGTAAGCATTCCAAAATTCCACTAGTGCCTTAAAAGTGGCAAGTATTGGCTGATATAGTTTACCATACAAATAGTATCATGCTTTATTAATAGAACTAGTACTATATCTAGATTACATTTCAAGTAGGGCTTGCAGAAATGGCAAAGATCATCTGAGCATCAGAGTCAACTATAGCGTTAGCCCCAAATAGTGTCTTCGCCTCCTCATAGGAATACTTAGCAAATATTTTACAGGATCTCCCTTAATCAAGGGGTTATTTAGGTTTTTTGTTTTCTGGGTGGTCATACTTTCTGCTTGTTGGGATTTTTGCCCATATTCCCAGCTGGCTAGATTACTAAGAATTGCCAGGGGATAATTTCCTAATGCGATGTGAATTAAAAATCAGTCACCCCTGATTTTGGGGTAACTATGTTTGAGGGATTTTAAGTTATTTGCCTGGTTGGATCCGTCATGGATTGATCTGGATGAATGCTTAAGGTCTTATTGGGCAGAGTTGCCAACAAAATATGGGCATCCGATAGTTGATTAACTATCAGGTGTACCAATTGGGATCAGTTGGGTTTTATCACTGACTGATCTGGAATTTAAGGAGTAAGTTGCATGGCAAGTGATACTGTCTGCAACTAGCAAATTGATCAGTTGGTTTGCGACTGCCTTAATGGGTAACAAGTCCCATTACCTAAGCAGGTCGCTTGCCAAATATGGTTGGTTTGCTTGGATCAAGAGGAAAACGTTAGGGACACGTTTTCCAACTCTTTCCGTTTTAGGTCTCAAAGATGTCCAATTACAGAATTCTAGCCAGGATGGGGAATACCATTGCTGCTGAGATGGGGATGGGTGATTTAACGGCAACAGCTGGCACTTTATTGAGGAGGTTTAAATGAGGGTTGGGTGCCAAATCCCTCACTATAAATTCCCTAGAATTCACTAATGTAAAAAAACAGTATATAGTATTATAGTATTTACCAGATATACCTATCACTTTTACTTAAATCTTAGCTTAGTAAATTTTATCAGCATCCATTTGTTCTATTCTTTCTCAGGGACATTATTGATGTGTGCAATAATTGGGAGACTCTTTAAGACAAAGAGTAAGGATCTGAGCAGGGATCCAGAGAAGAAGCAGAATCATATTGGGGATTGCTGCTGACTATGTGTCAAACCAGAGAAACCATAAATGAGAATCTAAGAGAAGATTGGGTTAGATGTTATGAGGGAATGAATCCCTATTTCAAGACATCACAAGTATTTTGAGAGGAAAAACTGGCTGAGCGTTGGGCGAGATCTAGGACTTCTATTCAACTACAGATAATAGTCATCATACTATTATCAACCAATTATATCAACTATTATACAACACAGATTAATTGCACAAAACCCAAACCTGTGAAAGTATAAGTTTATAGGGGTTATTGGTCAAAAATGATCAGACCTATAAATTTTTACACTGCTCTTTTAAACTCTTTAGTAAAGGTATCCATGGAGTTAAGGTAGGTTATGCTGACATTCTTTCATTTTGGCATAATTTTCTCTGAATTTCTGAGTCCAGAGAGTTCATTACTATCACCAGCTTAGCTTTCTTGGATTCCTCATCCATACTAGTCTCAAAAAGACTAATAAAAATGTGCGACTTACATTCTTATCATACTTAGGTAAGATATTAGGGTTAACCTTAATGCAATTCTTACAAAATAGAATCCCAGAGGGGTACAATCTGCAGAAGATTGTACAGGAGTTAATACTTCTGATGTAATAAGAGGGCAATATGACAATCTTTTAATCTGATAAAATACTTAATAAACATAAGAAATGAGCTTCTATAACAAAGATCATTATCTTAATGGCAGAGTTGCACTACTATTAATCTCAGGGACATACACTAAGTATGGTTTGCACCGTAGAGTCACAATATGAGCAACTTGTCCAAAGAACTCCCTTTATAACTCTTTATCACCGCTTTTATCCTCTTCACTGAAGGTGCTTGTTTAGTCTCAACCAAGCTGGTATAACCAATATTCAATTCACTTGGTGTAACTTCCAGCATGATTGTACGTATGCATCTGCTTTTTAAAATGAGAATCCTTAGCATTCAATCTGCTGGCAATTAGTGTTGTTTTATCCTTGGCTTCAATTTGCCAGAAAACCTTTATAGATTAAAAAAACCTTTTTATTGATTGTCCTCAGCTTCAGTCACTGGTAATCAAAATACACCAATTGCTATCAGGTATTTTCATGATATTCCAAGGTCTAGCAGATTTTTTGAAACAGCTCAGCCCAACCAATTGGGGAACAAAAATGCAAACTTAATATTAATAATAATATCAGTAATAATAATATTTTTAACTTCAAATTATTAATTGGTCCGCTGTATCCAACTAATTGGCCCCTAATCTTGACAACTATGAGAAAACAATCCAGTTAATTATTTTGACATTCTTTCCCTTAACTAGATGGTATTCTTTTAGCGTGGCTCCTAAATTTGTTCTTCATCAACTAATCGTGGGTCCTCTACCCACCCTTAAGTAGAACATTCCCCACGTTGGCGCCAATTCATTTATCACTGTTAATTACACTGGACAACAATGATTTTGTTACATGTTAATATCTGCTGAATCTTATGTACTGTTGAGCGCTGATTCCAAATATGAAGCAAGAAATTCCTTATTGGCCTCAGTTTTTTTTGCAACTGTCCTTCTTACTTCCCAAGTAATTACATGAGCATGAGCTAAGCAAGTGCAATATATATGACATTATTAATTTAATTTTTGAAAAATATATGTTACTATTTAGACTGTATATCTATTAATTTATTTAAGTTCATTATTATCCAAGAAAGATAATTTTTTATCTTAACACAATAATACACTATGACAAAAAAAACAAAACAAAGCGGATTTTAAGTATGTTGAGATTGCATGTATGTACAATAAACGCTTTTCAAAAAATAATAATTACAAAAAAACTTTTCAAATAAAAAGAAACCATTTCTATATTTAAAAACAGCGTCAAAGATTCCATAAGTTTTGCTGTTATCATTTTTAAATAAACAAAAACCAAAATTTGTTGTCTAGTGTAATTAACCCTAAGGAACCCCCATGAGGAGGTAACCCATGAGGGCAGAAATTGGTAACATAGTATAAGAAAATAAGTAAGACAGCCTTTATTTACTGGAGGAGAAGACCATCAATGAAGGGTTGTCTCTAAATACTATTCTTAAAGAATTGGGGGTATATGCTTCCATCAATTGAAGCACTGCGCTCAATCCAAATAAAAAAGCTAAGTCCCATCTATGTAGTACTATAGCTTAAGTAAGTTCATACTTGGGTAATTGACTGTTATTTTTTCCAGATTTGGCAATATGATTACTAATGGGACTCAAGACCCATTTTCCCAGCAAAAGTAACGTCCCATCATATTTTAGAAAATAACTGGTGCACTTCAAAGATGAGGATGTAATGCTTCTGTGACCATCACGCAAACCCCCTGAACCACTTTGGGCATATTTTGCCCTTACCCAGCGTTGGTCCAGGGTGTGCTTCAGGTCATGAAGGTTCATTAACTTGATCCCCTTTTCTCTCCCGCTCAGCCTTATTGATAAAATCTGTCCCCTCAATTATGTCATTTAACCATGACATTACCTTCCCATTATTTTGAGGCGCCACCCCCTTCAGGGACGTCAGCCAAGGAAAAGTTTTTGTGGGCGGGGGCCAGCTTCATGGAGGCAACAGCAGGATTAGGCTTGGGCCCTGCTGCAGCCGGGAAACGCTCATTAAACGCCTCAATGAGGCTTAGGCATGGGCACAGTCATGCATTGGGACCCAACTATTCTCTGCAGCATCAAATCCTTTCCACGGCCTCAGTTACTCCATTTTTCTCCTTACATGATGGGAGGCTACAACCTCCTCTACTTCCTACTCAGGCGTTCTTCCACTAAGTATTCCTCTGGATTCTTAGGTGGGGAACCCTCAAACAAGGTCAGATTGCTTTAATGAAACACCGCAAAATTTAAAATGATTGGGGAAGATCCAACTGTATGAGGAATGACCCACCTTTCTGACATTGGTATGGTCCTACCCTCTTCAGCCCAAGTTTCTTCCATGGCTGCTTAATTGGGATATTTATAGCATCCAGCATCACGAGATCATTACTTATAAGAATATCTCACCCATCTTTTACCATCTAAATTCTCCTTATAGATCTTCATGGCGGCATCCAAACCTGTGTTGACCCCTTGGTGCACCTTCTTGATGGATTGGCGAAGTCCACCGCTGCATCTAAATTGTACCAACCTCTGAGTTCCGTGTTAAATGAGAGGTTAAACCCATAATTGAAGAAGAAGGGAGAACACTTAATGGAAGCATGGTAGCCGTTGTTATAATTAAATTGAGCCAAGGGAAGATGGGAAGCCCAATCAGAATGGTCAGCTGAAGTGTAACACAGCAGAAACTTTTCAAGACACTGATTCACTCGTTCTGTTTTCCCATCTGTTTGGGGGTGGTAGGCAGTAGGATGGCTAAGGCGAATCTGAAGAGTTTTTTACAACTCTTCCCAAGATACGGATGTGAACTGGGGTCCACTTTTGCTAATAATCTCCTGGGCACCCCATGGAGGTAAAACATATGGGAACAAATAACTTAAAACCTGTGCCGTCATTACTGTAGCGTTACATGGACGAAATGAGTGATCTTAGTAAAACGGTCCACCACTACCATTATAGCATCATAACCCTTGGATAAGGGTAGCTCTACAATAAAATTGACTGAGAGGGAAGACCAGAGTCCCGCTGATTTTTGAACTGGTCTTAACAACCTCACAAGAGGCTGATGACTTGGTTTCACCCTACTGCAGACCAGGCACTACTTAGAATACCTTGCCACCTGTGCAGCCAATCCCTTCCAGTTAGAGGTATGTTGGATAAGCTCCAAAGTTTTCGCTTTTCTGGAGCGTCCTACGGTTATTCCATTATGGTGTTCCTTGATTATTTCCAGATGGAGTGGTCTGGCAGGAACCCATAAACGCCCCTGGAACCATATCATCTCATCCATTACATGGTACCCCTTGGCAATATCCTCCCATTTCAACCTGAATTTGCAAGTACCATAGCATATTCTGATGATAGTGACTGGGAAAGAAAAACCTTTCTGAACATACCATATTACACCAAATTCTCCAGTAAAGCAAGAACTGAACACATGCCATGGTGGAGGGTTGCTTGAATACTATCTTACCAAGATGAAACACTAAGCAGATGTTGTGCAACTCCACCTCCTTAAGGTCAGGTGCTAACGCCTAGTTTTGACTCAGAGCGCCAGCCAAACCATTTCCTTGTCCTTTGTAAACTCATTGTCATGGAAACGGCAGAAGAAGTTTAGACCAGCCTGCCAGTCAAATGCATAAGCACCCAAAAAGCAAGCCAGAATGCCAGAGGCATTGCCGCCCAGATGACGTTGTATGGAGCTGGGCATTGGGAAACTATAAATCGTTGATGCAAGACAATATTGAAGAGCAACCCAAGTACAAACCAAATTGAGGCCACCCCAGACCCTGGAGGTCTCACTGCAGGGGGCGGTACCACATGGATGGTTTCTATAAGGTCACCAGTAGTCGTGGTTACATCACCTGGGGAGACAAAGGGCGGATCCTTGCCTGAAGATGGTGGATGTACAGCCACAAGATCCCAGTATATTGTCAGCGAAAGTTCATAATGACAGGGTTATATTGCCAGAAGTATCTAGCTCGCTGAATCCAGTTTACAATGATGGGGGCCATAGTGACCAATAGTACTGGTAGAGCCCATCTGGTATATGGGCTGGCGGGCTACCAGAGAAAAGCCATCGGGAATGCAGCTAGAAGGATATCAATAAATCAAAATTGATAGTTTTTGAGGCAAAATTTTATTGTAAAGGAAAGTAAGAAAATTGACCAACAATTTTCTCAGTGTGATGCAACTGATTAAATAGTGGTCAATTAATGCGGGCATAAGCTGGAATTGAGACCCTCAATTTCGACCTAACTGGCAAATTATTCGGAAATGGGGGTAGATAAGTTCACTGGGAACTGACATAGAAGGATTTGGTGGTAGACCAAGTCATTGTCAGTTTGACCTCAGATGCCCAAACTGAGGCTCAACTGCGTTTATGATGGTTGGCATGACAGCATTTGGCCCAACAAACAGCGGGATCCCCCAGTGCCACCCCATGTAGGGGCGGTCCCAATTGGTTGGGAACGGGTTCAGGATGCCCAACCCACCCATGCCCTGTCGCTGGGCCATTCATTTGATCAAAAGCGTTGCATCAGCTGAAATGCCTGATTTGCTGGCAGGGAGCTTCAAACCCTCATCGATGGTGTCTAAAGCTACTACTTGCACATCGGGGATCATCCCCAATGATTTTGGGAGGGGGTTAATTTTTGCAATCATGGTGTTACCCAAATAGAAATATTTGGTGATTCCAGCTGATAAATCAATCTTCATCCCTTTTTGACTAAATAGGATCCAAACATCGGGCTGACTCCCACTTGATTTTGGACCAATTGACTTCATTTCAGCGATCTTGGCGCAGATTTCCCCAATCAGATGTACTAGTTCAGCTGAGGTGAAGGTGGGAACTGGGGGAGGAATTCAAAGAGATTGGGCTGCTACTCAACGCTCAGCTACCATATGGGTGAGGTCGCCCTTGGTGGCAAGGGGTACTGCCACCCTCTTTGGTACCTTCTTACTTGGAAATGGGAAAAGGGCTCAATCTACGCATGGGGGATGTTCCCTGGGACTTACACTCATATGAGAACACAAATTGTGTAAGGGTCTCATGCCACCAGGTTGCCACATGGCAGGACATATGGAGCCTGGTATTACAATAAGGCGCAATGATCTGTATAAACGTGGAATGGCTGTGAAGAACCATGTAGATGGTGACGCCAATAGGTCAGGGCTTCCATACCTGCTACTTCCTTATCAAAACAGCATAGTTTAACTCCAGAAAGGATTTTCCTCTAAAAACATCATACAGGATGCTGAACTTCATCTTCGTTTCTTTTAGGAGTGCAGAAGTTATTGCAAAGTTGGAAGCATCTGTAGCCACTATAAAATCCCTCTCAGGGTACACGTGGTACAGAGAAGACATAGAAAACAGGGTGCACTTTCCTGCTTGGAAGGCGTCCTTTAGTGCAAAGGACCACACTTTGGCCCCACTAGCCCTATATAAAGGCGCCGCTACCTCAGAAAGTCTTATCATAAACTTTTTAAGAAAGATGAAAGTCCCCAAAAAGCTTCTCAATCCTCTAATTGAGGTTGGGGTGGGCTGATAACAAATTGCCTTCTCCTTATCTGGAGTAATCATGTGGCCTTTGTCAAATATGATGTTTCCAGAAAGGTGACCTTGGACTTAAAAACTCACATTTAGTTATTTTCAGTTTCAAGTTCACTGCATTCAAATGCTCAACCACTTGCCTCAGGTGGATCTCATGGGATGCTTGATTAGAGGAAAAACAAGAATGTCATTCATGTAGGATACTTCACATATGCCTAACAGCTCCCCAAGGCTGCATCAATATGATGCTAGTAAATTGCCAGTGCATTCTTAGGGCCCAAACAGCATAATCCAGAACTGGAAACTCTCCTTCCAGGTATGGAATGCAGTGAGCCATTCCTGGTCCTTTTTTGAAGTAAATCTGATTGAAAGCATTCAAGCAATACATTTTGGAGATGACCTTTGCCTTATCCACATAGCAAGCAATTTGTGCCTCCACCAGGATTGGATGCAGATCAGGTACAGTAACATTATTAAGGTTACCATAATCTACGCAAGAGCGTAAAGTACTATCTTTTTTCCACAAAAAGCAGTGGTGAGCATCCTGTAGAGAAACAATGAAAAATAGCTTCCTCTGCAAGTTGCTCTGTAAACCAAACTTATAATGCCGCCTCTTTCCACAAAATCAAAGGGTTAATTGGGGATGAAATGTGAACCAGGTCAACTGTGAGTTTATGGTTATAATTAAACTCTTAGTGATTGAGTAAGGCACTAGCTGAAACAACATAAAATGAAGACTCCAACCCCTTTAAACAGGGGGTAGAGGTGCTTTGGGTGTGGCTTCAAAAGAAGTACAAGGTTAATCTTAATGACATTAATCCAATGTGGCAATTCGCTCAGAGTGCTACTATCTGACCTGGAATTTAATTTATGACTACATCCTAAGGACAAAAATAAGGTATTGGCCTTCAAATTGGTTTTATCAAATTTTGCCACTAACCCACTCCTGAGCTAATTGGGTACAGCAGGTTTTTAACTACAAAAAAATGGTCATCCAAGTGGAACATTATAACTTGAGATTTAAACAGGCCCTGAACCTTTAAGGCGTGAATACCATGGGAGTCCCCTGCTCAAACCTTCCCAACAGGTAGGTAACGTAACCCAAGGTAGTCAGTTAATCCTAAATTAGTAAAGATTTCTGAGGCCCCAGTATCCACCAAACTTTGTAGTCCTGGCTTCTTTGAGGAGGAAAAAGAGTAGTAGAAAGTAGAAACTAACCAGAATAATATTTACTAATAACTGATAAAGCTAACTATTTATTAGAAAAAGTCTTTTTTAGTATAATCACTTCACCAGGATGGGTTAGCCATTAAATAATGGTGATGGGTACTTTGCCACCCTTACCACTGAAGGTAAATATCCCAAATTACCTTATGCATCACCATAACGACTGTCATATTGTAGATTTAGCATTTACTCAACCTTCTGAATTTGGTGAATCATGGTGAGGGTCATCTAAGGAATCTCAGGGGTGATGTGATACATGGAAATCATTTTGTGGTTAGCCTCACAAGAGCTTAAAAAAAGGCTCGTTTGTATACATGAAGTTTCCAGGAATGGAGTTTTCAGGATGCCCCTGCATCTAGCCCAATTCAACAGCATCTGTGGATAGCTTATTACTAAGACAGCTAGACAACTTTCTGCTAAGGTTTCAGAGCATTCCGTAAAGTGGAGGTCCCAAAGGGGAATTGCAACCAATATATATAAGTAAAACGTTGGGGCAAGACCATTGCCGACCATCAAGTGGTCCTTAGAGTGAAGGCATGGAATCAGGAGATGCCACCATTTTAAAGAAAATTAGGCCTTCTCAGGGCGGTATTTATAGGGGCAGTAGCAGGTGAAACACCCCTGGTATAACTTCTGAAACATATAATTAATAAAGGGGAGGTGAACCCCTGGCAAACTTCAAGTAGGCACCAAATTGCTAAAAGAAAATTGAGAACCGCCTTGGATCTCAAAAAAGAATGGGTGTTCCCAGGGCAGTTTTATAGGGGCTGCCACTGGTAAAACCTTCAAAGAAAAAATTCTGAAACATATGTATTATAACTTAGGCGAAAACCCTGCTGACAGTTGTAATCAGTGCTTAGGCATTAAACTACAATCGCACAGGTCAAAACTTTTTGTAGTACTAAGGGAAACTTTATAAAGACAATAGCCCTAAAGACAGAAGATTACAAAATTACCATAAAAGGGTTTTATTAAACATCTGAAACTAGCTAAATGGAAGAAAGATCCCCTTTAATTTTCTAATTCCATCATACTAAACTACATAGAAGAGTTACAAGCAGTGCATAGTCAATATGAAATATGTTAGAAATCATTGGTTTCAATTTTAGGGGAAACTTCCTGAACAATTGTTCTACACCAGCGGGGCAAGAAAGAAAAAATAACTAAAAAGTTAATTAATTGATGATGCCGTAAAGCCTCATAAATTGATGGTCAGTGATTTGGGGGATATCACCAGTGGGGTGGTAAAGATTAGCCTTGGTAGCTATTCAGCTACATATAAAACCTTGAGCGCGTGGGCAATGTAATCTGCCATAAATCAATTCAACGAATTGATATCTGATAGAGATCTGAGTAATAAAAATTCTTAGTCTAGAATACAAAGTTAAATCAAAATAAAATCATTAAATGGTTGGTCAGACCAAATCTCAACACCGACAATCCATTGCTCCCAAAAAAAGAAGGAATGTAAGCAAAAGAAGCCACCATTCACAAAGGGAAATACATGTTCCCAAGGCCTGTATTTATAGGGGTTTCCACCGATGAACCATCTATAGCAATTTTTAATCAACCCACTTCAGTTGGGTGAAGAATTTTAAAAGAAGATACCATTGGAGGATCAGAAAATGCAAGAGGAGCTCGCCATACCTGAGTGTCCATTGACTGGATAATTCCACTTCTTTTATAATATGACGTTCTAATGACGTCAAGACAAAACAAGACCTGGACCCAACCAACATTATTATATAAACACACCCCCAAAAGCGGCCCCCACCGAATGGGTGCCAAGAACTCATGGAAGGTTTGGAAGAAAGAGAACATGGGTTGTCCAACTTTTAGAAGGAGCTCCAAACCTTCTAATGCCCAGTCAAAGCACTGGGGAAGCCCTGAAGCAACCCCTCAACGACTCAAGAGTCCATATGAGGATAGATTTCATTATATATGATATCTGTTTATAAAAATTCAAATCCCAGGTAGCAGAGTTTTATACAGCGTAAAACCACCAATGACATGCAGGGAGGGCAGGAGCCCTCCTGCAGGCAGCAAAAAATGAAACGTCGAGCTGGACCATTTCCAGAATGAAAGATAATCTCATGATGAGAAGACTTGTGATCATGGCAACCAGCCAAGCACTAGATCACCGCATCAAAGGAATCCCACACAAAAAATCCACACAAGTATCAAAAAAGGGTTGGTCATCTAATGTCAGGATTTTTCCTCTAACTCTCCATGAATAGGCTATTACAAAATTTATAGTAAATTATCTAATAAGGTTCCAATCACTTCATAATATAACTAAACTTCAGGGAACCCCCATGAGGAGGTAACCATATGAAAGAAAATGGTAACATAGTATAAGCAAATAGGTAAGAGCATTTATCTACTAGAAGAGACAACCAAAAAAGAGGTTAGTCTCAAAATGATATTTTAAAAGAACTGGGGTATCATTTTCCATTGGGTGAAGCACTGCGCCCAATGCAATCAATAAATGAAAATTCCAATCCTTTGTAGTACTTTAGCTCAAGTAAGCTCTTAATTAATAATTGACTGCAACTGGATTTTTCCAGCTTTGACGATATAGTAAACTGAACAGGACTCAAACACACTTCTTCCCAGAAAATGTAACTTCCCATCATGATTTAAAAAATAACTGGTGCACTTCAAAGATGAGGATGTAATGCTTCTGTGACCATCACGCGTACCCCTGAACCACTTTGGGCATATTTTGCCCTTACCCAGCGTTGGTCCAGGGTGTGCTTCAGGTCAGGAAGGTTAACTAACTTGATTCCCTTGGCCTCTTATCGCTCAGCCTTATTGGTACAATCTGTCTCCATGATTATGGCATTTAACCATGAAAGGCAGTTTATCTTAATTAAGTGCACCATCAAATGAAATTAAAATCATACTCTAAGCGAAGGAAGTCTGGTAGCTAGGCTTATGTCAATGACATTCATGTAAAGTGCTGAATGAAGTGAAGTAAGGTGGTAGGTCTATGGAGGGAGATGCAGAAAGTAAAATTGAGCTCATATTGGCCTCAGGTGCAAGGGTGTTGATTAAAGGGACCTCTCACTAAGCCTGTTATTCTCAAAGGAGAGGGAGGTGAGGTCTAAACTATTGTTCACACGCTGGCGATGCCACCAACCACACTGGAAATTATGGGATACGGTAAATTTTGAACTATAGAGAAGCAGTCACAGAAGTAGGAAACATGGAAAAAGAACTAACTGGGCTTTAAGGTTTGGCATTTTAAGGGCTTAGAGGATGTACCCAGTATTGGAGGGTCTTTTCTGTGACCATGTCTGAGAATTGCACAACCTTGAGGCCATGAAGTTACTAGCGTCTTCTGTGCCAAGGAGAGCCTAATTGGTAACCTTGTGTGACCCATTGTGGAAGGTAAATCAAAGAAAGTAGGCCTGATCTTCATTAGTGGGAGATGAGAATGAGAGAGCAGCAGGAGTGGAATAGGGTCCAGAATAAGAAGTGGGCTTCTAGTAGCTGGTAGGCTATGCAGATTGTCCACTCTCCAACCAAATGACGCTAATTCTTTTTTTTTTAGTACTAGATGGTCCCAACCCAAGGGGGGGATTCATCGATGTCAAATGACGCTAATTCTTATTGGTCAGACAATGATTTATGGTTATGTACTAAGATCAGCACCTCTTCATTAGAAGTATATGATTTAGGATTAAAAAATGATTGGGGTTCATAGTAACTAAAGAATGAACGATTCACCCATTTCAGAGAGGTGGATTGAGAGTGCCAAATTTATTGCCAATTTCTTATGTCATAGATGCAGATGATTGGATTAAGTCTGCGCTTCTAATATGGGTGTGCTAGTACCCAGAGGATATCCCAGAATGTCAGAGGCACAGTCATTCTAGCGACTCTTAAGAAGTACGTTCTAAGGTTAATGTGAAAAGACGTATTATTCAGGGACATACCAAATGCTCTTTGCCAAGCCAAATGGGTGAAATGGGGCAACCTCAGGTCTTTCTAAGTTAATCCCCAGGGGTGGAAGAGGCAGGGATGGCAAAGTCTCATCAAGGTTATGCATTTTTTTGTATTTGGATAGAATTGGATCAGAATAGTGGGAGTTTTTATAATGGGTTTGCTCCAAATTAGAAATGGATTGGCAGAGAAAACTAGGGTCACAGGTTAGTGCAGCATGCACAATGGATTGATAAATAATATTTAAGAATTAAAGTTCTCACAAGCGTGATAATGGTATGTAGTGTTTATAGATTGATTAATTGGAGCATACACTCTCTAATTAAAGTTATCATTTTGTATATGGCGGCACAACTTACTGGATTGGCCTAAAAGATTATTAATATAATGTGGAAGGTGGATTCAACACAAAGTAAGATAAGGGAAATGTGCTTATTTTAAATGGAATAAGATTATAAATAAATGGGCAACATAGTCTAAGGAAAGATGATTGCCTTTTAGGAGGGGGGAGGAAGAATTGGAGGTGATTCCAAATCACTGGCCTAGGCCTTGGTCTCTGTTGGTGTATACTGATTGGTTGAGTGTAAAGAGTAATATGGTTTGGGATAAATTTTTATAATTTTCAGATAATATTATAAAATATATTGATAGCTGGCTTTACATATTGGTGAAAGTATTGGATAGGTAGTGCCAGAACCGCACAGATTTGTTATGGCAGGTAAATTGGTGCAGCCAGTTTCACCTGGTTCCGTGTTGACTGAGATATTAAACAGAATAATCCCAGGGGTGTTTTGAATGATTTGGGGGGTTGTTAAATTTTTAAATCCGTTTATTCTTTTCATAAGTAACTCGCTTCAGCTCCCTTTGTTTAAAGTACAGATTTTTTTGCATGTGCGTTGTTTGAATTGTAAATAATACATTAAATTGGAAAGCAATAGTATAAAAACCCTTACTCAAATTAATTTTCTGATAGACATGATTATTAGGTCCAATGCATAACTGACGCTTGTCCTAATATTTAATTCTTATGGAATATCAGTAGGGACTTCTTCCGCTTCTGTAGAACTTAACTTAAGATTAGGTTCACTGGTCTTCTTCCTTCTCATTACGCAAAGTCTTAGAGAGAACAATAAGATAGTCAAAAGGTCTCTTAATCTTCAAACTCTAGTCTAAGAGCAAACAGTCTAAGATATCAAAGTACTTATTCTGAAAGTATTTTATCAGTAAATATTTATCTGTTTTACAAAGAAAAAAACAATGGAATTTATAAAGGAATTTGGCGCCCAACTCTTCAGTTGGCGTCCCATTTAGAAGCGGCAGCCATTGCTGATGAATTAACCCTTAAAGATCAAAAACAATAGTCTTACTCATCAGTTTCAAGTGAATTATTCTGCCAACTCTAAATGTGCTATTCTAGGTTAAAATGAAGGATGTGTCTCAATTATTTCACTCAACCCTCATCAAATTATCATTATAAGGTAACAACTTGATTAGATAATGAGACTCTTAGACATAAACAGCAGGATGCAGACCCTTGAAGGTCTACTCGAAAGTAGTTTTATCACAGGCGCCACTGCTCGCCCTGCTACCCATAAATCCCTTAGTCAATTGGCAACTAAACCTGATTGACTCCTACAATTTAATTAAACTATTAATAGTAAAATTAACAGTCTAACCACTTTTTTATTGTCAGTGTTCACCCTTGACGAAATTTAATAATCCAGCAGATCAAAACCTGGCAGATTGCTAAATATTCGTTTATAATAATAATCCAAAAGATACTTATCATATATAATTTATAACTCCCACATCCACTAGTGGGATGAATCCCTAGTGGACAAGCAGATGTATTATAATTATTTAGCAGGGTAATGTGGGCATATCAAAATCTCAACACATCCCCCACTTGACCAAAGTATTCAACAATGAAGACTTTCTGGAGGCATACTCCACTTTAATTCTGGCTGAGTCCACCAGCTAGTTTAAATTAGAGCTCTCTTGATCCATCTCCTTTCCTTGCTCAGTGTGTATCTGGGTAATCCTTCTTCTTAGCGCATTCCTGTTCCATGACCTCCTCAATGCTGTATCCACAGAGCGCGGTTCCTATGGCCTCATATCATGCCAGCCTAGTTTGGGTGTTCTTTCCAATAAAAGGTCTGGAAAACCCTGTTTCCCCCAGGTCAGGGTTATTTGACACTTTGTCATATAAAAGTTCTTTTTGGGCGGCTTCTCCAATCCCTTGTTCCCTGTATTCCCCCAGGCTGGGCTCTCTGTTTTCAATCAGAGAAGATCTTTTTCCTAGGGACTACTCCTGGTGAATCCAGTTTCAAACTGTTCTAATTTCTGCCAATTTGCTTGTTCTTCCAGTGCCTTGGGACTACTCATGGCGGACCCAGTTTCAACCCAAGTTGGTCCCATTAATAACATAAGGGGACATCATTGCATGCTTTTTGATGATGAAAAAAACAATATTTATTATTTTTGCATTTTACATTACTATCTATATATTCCTTATAATTTTTTTACCTTATATTATCTTTTGTATTTTTTCCTTATGTTATTTTTTCTTTTTTTTCAATGAGACTTACCTACAAGTAGGTGCAAAGGTCCAGCTTTTTATTTCCCATACTCTGGTTCAGCGGTTCATTTTTTCAACTTAACCAGCTATTGTGGTTAAGAGGTCTATTTTTAAGACTTAACCACCTCTCATGGTCTAGCGGTCCCATCCTGGGACTTAACAAACACTAGGACTTAACCCATTTTTTGTAGGTTCAGTGGCCCTTTGGGAACACTGCAATTTACTATTCCTCTAGAGCCAATACTTTAAGTATTTAGTATGGACCCAGGTCATCATATGCCCATCTGTCGGACATTTGCCCTCCCAGCTGCAAATGAAGAATGTTTTGGGCCAAAATCAGCCAAAAATGGGAAGTGTTGGCCATTTGCAAGTTTTTGATACTAATACTAATAATTTAAATGATACTAACGATGATATCAGCCAAAAGACCCTGGCCAATTATCGGTGGAACCTGATGAATAAGGGTAACATTTTTCCATATACCAAATGGGAAAATAACTAAAAATCATGTAATCAGATTCCTCCGACTATGCAGCATATTCCAGGGCATCCATCAAATGGTTATTCCCCTGCCGCCTTAGTTCCATTACAACCCCTAAGTGGGGACCACCCCCTTTTATAGGCGTGGCGGAGGTCCCCCAAGATGAAGATATTTTATTGAGTGGTGATTGGTTGGAATAAATCAAATCATTACTGCATGGGCACATTCAGCCTAAAATACCTTCCCATTTGTCGTTTTACCAAAGTAACCCAAATTTCCAGAGATCTGATAGGATATAATATCATATTTCCTAATTTGGAATATGTCTAAGCTATTCCAAGCACTACACTAAAACCCTTTGACCCTTGATACTTGCAATAGTTTATTTACTGAGAGTTAGTATCAAAACACACACTTTTTTCTCCCTATCCCTGCACCCAAATAAACTTTAAAAGGCCCAACTTTTACTTTTGTTATTAAAGAGTAACCTTCTTATAGTTTTAAGTAATTTTTGTGGGTATCCAGTTGCATTCAGCACCTGCAAGCCAAAACCTTGCTGGATCTCACACCATCCAGGATGTTCTTAACCGTATAGGAATCAATCACTAACTTGGCGATAACCTCAACCAGACCTGACCACAAAGCATATAGCTTGTTTTTTCTTTCAAAACCATGAATATCACAATAGGCTACCCTATCCCCCACATGGTACTCTTGTATCACTAGTAAGTTATTGTCATCCATCATCTTTGCTTTATCATTTTCTTCAAGGTGGTATCAAATGCCTGCAATTACAGCTCAATCATAATACTTGCCAGTTGGTTCAGGTATTGATTGGTACTCATCCCCAATACTGGTTCTATGGCGGAACATAAAATTGGTGATAATGCTGCTTTTTGTCCGTATAGTAATTTGAATGACGTTTTTCAAATCACTGTATGATGACTAATATTGTAGGCAAAGATAACCAAACTTAGGTAAGTTCCTCAGGCAGAAAGTTTCCCTGAGACCAATTTTCTTAGTATTGCAGCTAGTATTACGTTGACTCGTTCCACCATTCTGTTTTTTTTCTGTATGATATGGAATGGATACCACACCTCAGATTCCCATCAATTTGTTTGGCCTCAGGATCAAATAGGAGGTAAAATTGTTCCATTGTCGCTCAATAAAACTTACAGGCATCCATGCCAGTACACAACTGGTCCAGGATGAAACTCGCCATGCTTGTAGCATCCACTTTGCTTGAGGCTTTAATTTCTACCCATCTAGTCATATGGTCTATTGCCACTATGATGTATTTCGCTCCTAGTATCCTGATACCCAGCGGTTCCACCACGTCTATTGACACCATGTGCCATGTGAACCCAAAGCTATTAGCTGTTATCCTATTGTAATTATCATGAGGCTTGTGGAGTTGCATTCCACACAACAGGCCATGTAGTCAGTGACATCATACTTGATCAATTCCCAGTAGTAATACTGGCGAATATTGTAAGGCCCTTGGCTCCAGCTATTAAGTTGGATAGAGCATGCACCCCTTTAAAACAAAAAAGTTCTAAACCCTAGGGCCCTTCCTCTAAACCAAATATCTGACCAAAGGCATACCTTCGATGAGAAATGGGTGGCTGCTGCCCCGCCCTGTTAGCCACATGCCTCTCCTACCCTTCCCCTCAACCAAACCTATCCTAGTGTCAAAATCTGTCAGATTCATCTGTAAAAATAAGCAGTTATATGGAGACTTTTGGATAATTTAGAAGCCCGCACACACAATCCCTATTATGTGCCCCCAACTGGTAGTCTACTAGAAGTCAATTGAGAGAAAAAATTACCTAGAGGATGAAATTTGAGTAAAAATTCGAAAAGAAAGGGCCAAAAAGGAGGTTTGAACCTGACACCCTATTTTAAAATCAAAAATTTGAATTTGGACATTCATAATTTGGGGAACCATTTGAGGATAGCTTGGACACTTTGTGTGATAGTATCAAGGCAAAATAGATGATAAAATCCAATAATAAACGAATTTGATAATGGAACTGGTCCCCTATTTCAATTCAGCTTAGTAGCTGTTTTCCCACCCTTTCCACCATATAACCCAGCACCCTACCAATAGTAGGGTATTGGGTTATTCTCTTTTAAATATTTCTCTTTAAGTTTTACTAGATTTATAAATCTTAAGCTGTATAGAATTGTCAATTATATATAACGGCATATGGGCAATAACTCACTGGGTTGGAGCATGTCCAAAACCCTTCTCAACGCGCCCACCCTAGTTCTCTGAATCTAAGAGTGCTCTGTATACCTTGGCTGCCCTTATGGGTCTTGGCGTACCCACGCTAAAAAGCTAGGTCATTCCATTGCATGCTGGGTTCATAAAAAATATGGTCCATGGTTTTTCTTAGGCCACCATGGCTGATGACTTTATGTGCGGCTTAGATAATTTTCACTTGTTCTTATGACTTTGGGAATAAATACCATTTCCCATCAGTTATTTTGTATAATTGTCCATTTTTCATCTTGGTGTTTTCCATTGTTTTCTTTAATGCACCTTGAATTTCTCAGGGCTTGTTCTCAATATTACATTCAATCACCTCTGGGATAACTTATCTGCTTGATGATAGACAGCTTGGACAGCAGTTGTTTTTAAATCCGTCAACATTTTGATGGGATTCTCCAGACTGGATATTATCATAGAATCGTAGGCTTGTAATTTTTAAAGCCCATCAGGCCAATAGCCCCTCTGGTTCCTTCAGGTTATGGAGCCATCGTAAAAAAAGTGGCCTGTCACAACTTTAAAGCGTGTTCCATAGATATACACTTAAAGATTGCTTGCGTCCATAGATCACCATGAGGAATTTGTGCTCAATCATGTTATAATTTCTTTCTTCTGGCGTTAATGTTCTGCTCACATAGGCCACTAGATTTTCTTCCTCATCATCATTTACTTGACTCAAAACAGCACCATTTGCTGTCAATGAAGCATCAGTTTAGATGATAATCCCAAATTGAACTTTTAGGTTTTTAGACAGGAATGGTCATTAAATATCAGTGTACTCATTGAATGACTCTTGGGCTCATTATTCCACAGTATCTTTCTTTGGATCTTTATTTAAGTTTAACAAAGGCTCTAAAACTATAATGCAATCCTTTATGAATCAGCGATAGTAGACAACGATCACAAAATACTTGGATATCCTGAACACTTTTGGATTGACATTTATTTGATTGCCATAACCTTCTATGGCTGGGGTTACAGCCCAATGGAGTTTATCACAAACCCCAAGTGCTCAAGCTCTTTCTTGAAGAAAGACATTTTCACAGCTTGATCTTCAAGTTTGCTGTTACCACGGGTTTGAACACTTCTTCTAAGTGCTCCAAACAGTCCGTGAAGGTCCTGCTTAATACATTGATATCATCCAGATATACTAAACCACAGTATAGCTTCAAATCACTGAGGATAGAGTCCATCGCTCTCTGGAATGTTGCCAGCGCGTTACATAATCCCTGGGGCACTTTAGTCATCTGGTAAAGTCCCTGTGCAGTAATTATAACACATTTTCCATGATCCTCCTTTGGCAAATCAATTTTCCAATATCATTAAATCAAATCTATTGCCAAAAAGTACTTGACATTCCTTAGGCTTTTTAGCACATTTTTGATCCTCGCAGTAGATAAAAATCCTTCTTATTGATTTTGTATAATTTGCAATTATTTATTATTACTCAATTTAATCTGTCATTCTTTTTTATGATTAGTATTAGAATCAACCATGAACTCAACAATGGTATGAGGAGCCCATGTTTAACTAGCTTGCTGATTTTTTCACTGAACGCAGCTTTAGCAGCCCTAGACCAGCGGACAGGTTGCATCCTTATCAGCGGGTATTCTTCAGTGTTGAACTTGTAGATCATCTTTTTCTTGCATCCCAAGTCGTGGTCACCTTGGGCAAATATCTCCCAATATCTCTCAAATAATCAGAGAACACTTCTTGTTGTTGCTCTGATAATTAAGCCAGCTGCTCTTGATTGACCAAAACGTTAACACCTTCAGCAACTCCTTTGGTAATCCCATCTCGGTTAACATTCCAAAAGCATGTAATTTTTTTATCTCTGCCATCAGGATTAAAAGTAGAAACATGATGACTGAATTTTTATCTATCTTCATCAGTTTTTCTCCCAGAATAGCCAGTAGTACATTTATTTCTCTGTGTTCCAGATTAGTATCCAGCACTACTATGGCTTGATTCTCAATTTCCTCCATATGCTGATGACTTATTCATATGACTTCCACAGGATTTCAAGAAATAAAACTGGGTTAAATATTATTTTCATTTCCAATGGTATAGTATTCATCATTTTCATTATCAAGGGTAACCCACGATTTTCCAGGATCTCCTTTGGCATTTCCTCCATTTTCATCCAACCAACTTGTATTAATTAGGAACGATGTCATTAATGTAAATCAGTTTTTAAAAATTTCTCTTCTTTGTCAGCGGAGGTTCTCCTTAACGCTGATATACCAAGGGCAGGGTTTGCCCCAATAATGCCAGGGTATTCTTCTCTAAATCGCATTTCACTCCTATTTCCTCAGGAAGTCCGTTCTGATAAGTATATTGTAATTCTGATTATCCTACAAAATGGTGGGAACTGATACCACATACAATCCAAGCTGGAGTGGCAGAACAGTATAGGCTCCAAAGGATATTTTAATATTTTTCTGGCCATTTTATATTCCTTATAGTGTTCTAGATATGACGAAATCTTAATTTGGTTCACCAATTTGGTTAAAACAAAGTTAATGGGCACTTCACTGTTAATTATCTCCCACACCCTCACTCAGTTGACTATGATATCCTCATTGGTACACTCAGAATATTGTAATAGTGTATTTACAGAGTTAATGGCAGTATTATTTGCTGAATTGAGAATGTGAATTAGTTTCATGGATATATCAAGAAAAGATTTTCCTTGATCTCACTAATGGGGGAGATACGTTACCCTCATCTAATCTCATCTTGAGTAATTCTTTCAGGTTCTAGAAGAGTTTAATCTTGTCTTTTAATTGGCAAGCATATGACTGGGCTACTTCCTTCATGCTTTTGGAGGGTCAATCCCCTTCGCTTTGGCTCAGATTATGGTGTTCATGTCAAAATTAACAACCTGATAGAGAGGGTCAGATGTTTAAACATTTAAAAATAGATTGAAAATATATATATCGTCATTCAATATATCAGGAGGACCAGGTTTGTCCGCAGTGCCAGATTGTTCCTTATTTAGACCATGGTCCCTTTTCCTGATTCTTGACTTATTTCCTTCTCCTTCACCAGGACTAGAGCAACTTGCTCCTTGGGTTTCTTGCTCCAACATTGGGAAGCTAAATGTTTAGGTCTTCAACATTGGTGGCAGAGGATTTGTGTCTTGTCTGCTTGTTTTTGTACTTCTGGCTTGTTTCACGTCACAACTTAATTTTTTTCTCCTTATTAGTTTCCGCGAATTTTACAATATTTTAACTTAAGTCTGAATAGCTTTGAAGGATTGGTTGGGTGCTTCAAAATCTCTCCTAAAATTTTGAAATTATCCACCATCTGAGGAGTGGACATCTGAGTCACAGCGCAGAAGCCATTGTTCAGTGTAAATCATGATAGGTCAAAGAGCCTCTTGCATTGTGTTTCATGCATCAAACTATACTAGCACTCTTGCATTGGCCAGGAACTGCAATACTGGGAGAATCAGTCCACAAACGCTGCTAGATTTTTCATCTTTTCAAAATTGAAAACCCATAAATTCCTGCTTGCAATAAGACATTTGTGTAGGGGCTTCCAAATGCTTTCATAATGGATTCATGGCCTCATTTTAGGACCAATTGTTTAATTCAGATGTGATAACACCAGATTCTGACAATTAGTGTTCAGGCAGTTCATGACGGTCACTGCCTTTTGTCAGTCACTGATTATGAACATCATCATCTCAAATAATCATAAAAATGCAGGGTTGTTATCCCCATGGACCATGGGTAATTCTTACTAGGAACCTAGAGTACCAAGAAATGTCATGGATTTTTGGCGTGAGTACTCCATCACCTACAGGAGTAGCCAAGGTCCATAAGGCACCGCTGGTTTCAGGGGACTATGAATGGCTAGATCAGGGAAGTTGTGGAAAAGCTCCAGCCCATGTAATGGGTTGCCCATACATCGTCTAATTTAATGGAATTGCTAACTTGCCAAGCTTTTTTCAATAATATATTTAGATTAAGCAAAATGATAAACTTTGATAAACTATAACCCAACACCCTACCATTATCAGGGTGCTGGGTCTTATGGTGGGATGAGGGTAGAGCTGTTAAGCTGAACCATGGTAGTATGCTTCAATTTATGATTTTGACCCCAAAATTTACAGTTTTGAACACCAACTTCACCTCAATAGTATCAATTGACTTCCAAGCTATCCTTGGGTCATTTTTCTAAATTTCTGGAGGTCTGAATTCACATTTTATAATTTTTAGATTATAGTGACAAGTTCAAACCCTCTTTTTGTCCTCTTTTCCTCGACTTTTTCATGGATTAAAGATCTTGGGTATGTTTTTGTTATGCAGGTTGGCTTCTGGGTGAACCATTTGTTAGAGTAGGGGATAGAGTTCATAATATGGATTTTCATAGATTTCTGAATTCTTCACAAATTTGTTAAATTTACCTTGAATAAAACCATGCTGATATTAGGTCTTAAGTGTATATAGGCTGGGGGTAGATTGGTAAAGGTGTGGGGCAAGCAGGGAGGGGCAACTGCTACCCATCTCACATCTAAGGTATGGCTTCTATCTGAGATCTAGAAGAGAGAAAAGGCCTTATGATTTGAACTCTTTTTGGTTCTAAAGGGGTGAACATCCCTGTCTAATTTGATGGTTGACCCCTGATGCCTTAAAATTTCAGCTTATTCCAAAATTCATCTATGGTTCCACTGGCAGAGGATTTCTGCCTGATGACTCATTTTGACTGTTGGGACCAAGGGTTTAGTCCACTTGTCTCTTTTTAATTTATAGTCCCGGAAACCCAAAGTTTCAGGATGTTGATTTAAAAGTAGTTTGCTTTCCATGATTGGAAATTCATTTCTCAGGTTAACATACCTGGAATTGTAGATCCTAACTATTATTACTTCCTAAATAAAATAAAGGAAAGCCAATTTAAATTAAAAGTGGCGAAAAGAGAGTAAAGTTTATTGCTTATAAAACATCATTATATAAGATTTTTTCTCAATCAATCTCCATGCGTACTAAGACAAGATCTACTTATCATTTCCAATTGGGATTGGTTTCCCGCATAGATAAGGCTTAAACCACAATTTTATGCTTGAAATTAATCGTGGATTGTCCCCAATATCTACAGGGCTGGAATTTTGTTTGGGAATACCCCCAAAAATGGTTTCATCTAGTTGGGTGATTCAGGTTCAAATCACATCATCCAAATCATCCAAAACTCCAATTCAGGTATAAATTCTGACAATACCCCCTTTAGATCTTGGCGTATGGGAGGAACAGATGGAGAAGTTAACCATGTACATGATTTACCACAGTACCTTGAATGACCTCTACAATTGAGTGTTTGTTGCCATACATATAAATGAATTTGTAGGGCCTCAACCAGTTAGTGCCCAAATTTGTTATCATGACCTCCCGCTGATGGTGGTAGAAAAGGACTTGGTCACCTGGTTGGAAGGTGTGAAGAGGCTCATATTTGTCATTAAAAAATTTGTTTCTCTACTAATTGTAGAAGATAGGTTCTCAGAATTAGGACCTAAAGTTGGATAATTTCATTGGCAATACATCACATAGTGACTTCAGTGGCTTCAGGAGAAGTTTGGTCAAAATAGGCTGCACTTTAGAAGGAAATTGGGGATTTCTTACATACAATGCTTGGAAGAATGATATCTTAATTATTCAATGATAGTTGATACTATAGGCCAGAATTGCATTAGGCAAATATTGGGGCCAATGAAGGGTGTCAGTAATACCCATTTTCCAGAGATTTGCAGTTAGTGTACCATTTGCCCTCTCTACCATTCCATTGGTTTCAGGATGGTAGAGGGTGGAGAATACCTGTGTGGTCCCCTTCAGTTTGGCTAAATCTTTCACCAACGATGATTGGAAGTTTTGCTTATTATTGGAAAGAATTACGTTAGGACACCCATGCTGGGTGATAATCTAATTATATAAAAATGTGGCGGTAGCTTTTGCCAAAGCTGAGCTTAGTGATATGGCTTCGATCCACTTAGTTAAATGATCCACTGCTAGGAGGAGAAACCAATGACCATTAGAGGCTTAAGAGAGAGGGCTCACAACATCAATGCTAATAGTATGGAAGGGTTCACAGAGTGGAACCATTGGATGTTGAGGTCAGGGATTAGGTCCCACTGGACTTTTACAAACCAGGAATGACTCTGATATATCCTGCGTTAAAACAATCATTCCTTTACATAACATTAAGCCTTGAGCCACTGGTATGTTTTTAAAATTCTCTTGTGGCCAACTTGCCAATGTTCCTATTAGTATGATGTTAGTCTGAGATGAGGGTCATATATAGCGCAACCATTTTTGATATACACTTTGTCAGTTTACCATTTTTAACTTGGAAGTTCACCAATTTTTTGTTAATTCTTATTGAAGAGTCAGGGATTCATCTTTCCATAAATTTAATTGGGTTAAGAGGTCATAGAGTCAATTCTCCTCAGGGTTGGTTAGAGTTAAGATGGCTTCCTGGATAAGCAATCCACATTTTGGTGGATGGGCCCTGGTCAATAAATGATGTAAAAGTAACTATTTCTAAAGTTTAACGCCCATTGGGCTGACATCACATCAGGATCTTTCATTTTCTGTAGCCATTGCAAGTAAGCATGATAATTAATTAATGTAAAATGTTTCCTATATAATTAGGGTTAAAGATGCTTAATAGCCAATAGGACCACCAAGAATTTGGGCTCTGTAACGTTATAGTTGCATTCAGCTCTGGTTAGGGTTTTGTATAGTAAGCAATAGGATGATCTACCAAGTTTTCATCATGCAATGATAGTATGGCTCTGATGGCTATATCACTAGAATCAGTAAAAAGGAGATGGGGTTTATCAAATTTGGGATGTATAAGTACTGGTGAATGAGAGAGAGCTGAGTGTAATAGGTCAAAGGCCTGATGTTGCTCTTCTTTCCATTGGAAGGGTATGCCGTTCTTCAATAAATTTAAAAGAGACTTAAAGGTGCCGGCAAAATGGGGTATAAACTGATGATAATATCTCACCATTCCCAAAAACCTGTACATCTCATAGGGATTTAGGGGGGACATCCTATAGATGGCCATAATCTTATCATCCATTGGGGATATTCCAGCTTTACATAACTTATGGCCCAGAAAATCCATTTTTCTTTTAAAGAAAAAGCATCTTGAGGGCTTTAGGTTTAATGAGGCTTGCTTTAACATCTGGAAATCTTGCCAAAGATGATCTATGTGCTCAGTAAAACTTCTCAGAGAATGGTAACTTTGTCAAGATAGACTAGCACACACAAACGTTTCAAGTCACTTAAAAGTCCGTCCATGGCGCGTTAGAAGGCAGCAGGGGCGTTACATAACCCCTGCAGCATCAGAGTGGGCTCAAATAGTCCTTCACTTAAAATGAGCGACCATTTTTCACAATTTTCAGCAACAGATCAATTTGCCAGTGCCCGCTGCCAAGATCCATGGCCAAAAATAGTGGTAACCTGACATCAAGCATAAAAAATCATCTATACATGGCAAAGAATTGCTATCTTTTCTAGTGATTATTTTTAAGCGGCGATAATCCATGACAGCACGATGGCCACCATTTTTCTTCCACATTAATAATAGTGTGGAAGCCCACAGGCTTTTATAAGGCACAAGTGACCTGGCCTCCAACAATTGCTGTAACTCCAAGGCCACTTGAGCTTCCTTCACTTTAGATTTTCTGTATGGCCAATATTTAAATAACTGAAGATCCTTGCTCCCAATTTGGTGAATGACCCAGACATTTTTCCATAATCACTTGGTCCTGAGGAAAAAATATCACATTACTTCTCAAGGAGCTCTTTGACTTTCTGGCGTTCATTAGGGGTAAGATTGTTTCTGATTTTACGTTCAACCAGAGCTATGGTAGGTAGGGATCAAATCCTAAATTCTGTAACGAGCCAAAACAGCTCACATTAGCAATATTCTCAATGGGACATAATTTTACCTAAGTGATAGAGGCATGCCAAGGGACTTGGAAGGTTTAATTTTTAAATTCCCTAATAAAATAGAGATAGTTTTCCCCTAGACAGGATCCAAAATTCCTGGGTAGGTAAACTCTTATTTTATTGAAGGGTTTGGGTGTCCACTTAGCTCCAAAACTTGATTACAAGGGATAAAGATCTTGACCCCATTATCAACAATGACTTGGGAGCCAGAGGGTATTGTAATTGGATGGGGGCGTACAAAAAGAATCCCATATTTGGCATCTACCACCTCAGGGGGTAATTATTTTTTCCTCCTAAAACCTGATAATAAACTTTACAAATTGAGGATAGATATTTGAGGAGGCATGTTCGTTTCTTTGGGGCTCCTTTACTTTTGATAGGGAGTTTGAATATTAATGGGATCTGATAGCCTAATAGGGACAGGTATTTTACTTTGTGGTTGATAACGCAGTCAAACTCCCGCATCAGTTGGACCACAATAAGCAATTTATAAGTATTATTTTCTAATGCAATGGTGGGGGCAGTAATTAAAAGTATTCCAAATCGGATGGGTAAGGTAGATTAAGCTCAATCGCCTTAGTTGACTGATTACTGGCTGTCACATATTCAGCTTCATAAATCAAGTCCAGAGACATTTTTATCTTCTGGATAAGCCAGGAGGAAATAACATTAAGCAGGGAGCCGGTGTCAATTATTGCCAGGACTTTAACTTTTGTACAATTACCTCTACTCTAATCATCAAAGTTCTGAACTTGGATTTAACAGCTAGCAAACTGTCATTAAAGATTGAAGTGAAGCAAGCGGAGGATTCTGCCGCGGCCATGCTTGGGACTGTTAATGCATTTAAAAGTTTTATCTGCAATGCTTGGCTTCCCATAGAGGAGCTGACCGCTAAACTTTGTTTGGGTAACTGACCAACATAAAAAAAGAAAGCTGGAGATCTTTAAATCCTTGGATAGGAAGAAATACATCAACTTCTGCAGGAGTCGCTAATTTAAAGCGTCTTGAGGTGTTGGGCGTAGGTTTAGAGCTATTACAAGGGTCATGAGGCACTTGATTGTCATCAGCATAGAGAGCCTCCTTCCCTATACTGACTGAACTTTTGCTAACCTACATAGGAAGATGTGACAAGTGTCTACAGAATGGTTGTTTCACTTGCAAAAAGTGCAGGATAATCTGGTGGTAGACGACTTGGGTAGTGTAATGCTAGCACTTGGTCCTGAGGCTTATTGTTATTAAAATAAGGGGCCCAGAGGGTATGAGCAGATCAGCCAATAATTTACAAAATTGCTTCTTTAATATGGAGGAGAGACGTCCAGTTAGACTACACCGATTTAAGATAAATTAGATGTTGTGCATATTTTTAAACGCAAAAAATGAAGCAGTGATAGCATCATTTAAAGTAAGATGTTTTCAGGCAACTAACTTTTGAGCCTCAAGGTAAAAAAGGTTAGCAAACCCAGTGACAGTTTCTCCCCAATTAAGGCTTATGCTCATAAAGGATTGCTTTTGGTTGGAAAAAGTTAAGTCACTCCTGAATTACCAAAGCAAAGCAGTCTTGGCTTCATCAAAAGTCTGGCAATGCGTTAGATGAGGTACCATAATGTCTTGAGCTAGGCAACTAAGACAGTTGGTTAGGTGTTTGCGCCGTTGGGTGTCAGTAGCTTCCTCCATGGCACCTTCATAACAAATTAGAAAAGAGAAGATACTCCATTTTTCTGGGACATACCTCTCTTTAAAATGACTGTTTGAAAGTGCCATTTGGGGGGGGTTAATGGTCAAACTATATCAATTGACACTGGGGGTGCGTTTTCACTTGAAAAGGAACTGCCATCGCTGGCAGATACATGAGGGTGGAGAGAGTCCAACTGATTTTGTAATTTGTTGATATCTTCAAATATTGAATCTACCAATCATGGGTGGCACAAAGGGCAATATAATGGCAATGAGTGGGGTTAACTGCCAAATTTTGCCTTTTAGCTCAGTAGTTGCATCACAAAGTTTGAGTTGGCATTTCTCAATGGTGAGAATTCTTTGTTCAATACCATGTATCACAGCAGGTAATCTAGCCACATAGTTAAGGCATTCCAGATCCAGAGAGGGATCTAATGAGATTTGGTATTGCTCATTAGAATAATAGTTTCACCGCAAACTCAGGGTAGACCTGGAAGGGAGCATCAGTTTTTTTGGGACCAAGGGTTTAGACCACTTGTCCCTTTTTAATTTATAATCCCAAAAAACCCAAAGTTTCAGGGTGCTAAATTAAAAGTAGTTTGCTTTCCTTATATGGAAATTTATTTCTCAGGTTAACGTCCCTGGAATTGTAGATCCTAACTCTTACTTTATTCCTAAATAAAATAAAGGAAGGTCAATTTAACTTAAAAGTGGCGAAAATAGAGTAAAGTTTAATGCTTAGAAAACATTGTTAAATGGGAGTTTTGATTGGTCAATCTCCACACATACTAAGCCAAGATCTATTTCTCATTTCCAATTGGGATTTGTTCGCCACATAGATCAGGTTTAATCCCAATTTTATGCTTGAAATTAACCGTGGATTGTCCCCAACATCTACAGGGCTGGAATTTTGTCTGGGAATACCCCCAATAATGGTTTCATCTAGTTGGATGGTTCAGGTTCAAATCATATCATCCAACTCATCCAAATCTCTAATTTAGGTAGGAATCCCAACATTGACCATTAAAGTAACTTCAAGGGTCATTCCAGAATTGCTCCAAATGAACAAAGCATATTTCTAGGTGGTGGAATCTTCTCAACCGGAGTTTTATGCGTGTTGTATCATCTTTTTTGCCTCCATTTGCATGCAATCACATTAGTAATTCTCCAGTTCCTATATACATTTCAATAGTCACGCTATATCTTCAGTAACCTGACATAAGCGTTCTTAATTTGTTTCTTGCTTGGCCTTCTTAAATAATACTTCCTTAGTTAGTTCATCCTCTTTGCATTTCAAGGAGTTGATTTTCACAGAGGTCATTTTTGAGTTTTCAACTTGCTTGACCTCTTCCTCAGCCTTCATTATTCAAATATAAAATACTCAGACTGTGACACTGAGCTGAGCGCGTTCTAATTGACAGTTTCCAGTTCCGTCCTAAACTTTCATAGGTCATTCTTATAGACATGGTTGATATGATTTTCTTAGTGAACTTGGCTTAAAACTCAACTACCCACTGTAGTGAGCACCAGTCATTAAATTTTTGGTAACCATTTGTTCTTTTCAATGGTAGCACGCTTCAGCTCCCTTTGTTTAAATTCAAAGGTCCTTTTTGTAATTGCGTTATTTGAATTGTTGATATATAGATTGAATTGGGCAGTATTAGCGTTGTCAGACATTTGCTCTTTCAGCTACGCGATATGAATATTGTGGGTTCAAATCAGATGAGAAGGGGAAATGTTAGACATTTACTAGTTCACAATAATGATAAAATTCCAATAATAATGAGAAAATCGTCCAAAAAGACCCTAGCCAATTATTGGTGGAACCCCGCAAATTGGGGTAACACTTGTTTGAATACATTGTGGGCAATTAACATGAATTTTAATATTCAGATTACTCCAACTTCGTGGCAGACTCTGGGGCGTCCATTGGATGGATCTCCCTCAGCCCCTACCGGTTCCATTCAAGCACCCACACAGGGGCCACTCCCTTTATAGGTGTGGCTGGGGTCCTCCAAGGGGCAATATTTTTTGCAAAAGGGGATTGGCTCAAATATATTAATTTGTTACCCCATGGTTATGTCTTGCCTCAAAATAATTCTCCAAACATCGCTCAGCCTAAGTGAAGTGAGTTTTCTGAGTTTCTATAGTCTGAAACTGTATATTTCCTTACATGGAATGTAACAAGCCATTTAAAATTTATTCCCTTCGCCCCTCATGTCAGTTTAAATACTGGCTGGTAAGATATTGAGGTGGTCCATTTTTTATTTTATCATACTTCAAAGCTTAATAAAATCTAAAAAACCAAAACTTTCTAAGTCTTTATAGTTTAAGTACTTTTATTATATAGTGATATTAAACCCCAATTGTTGGATTTTGGTTAACCAAGCACCCAGCAAGCATCTCCAGAGCCCAAAATACAATAAGCATGAAGACTCTCACTCTAGTTGAGCTTCTAATAATTAAAATGGTTATTAGTTCCAACGCAAAACTGGTGCTTGTCCTAATCATAAATTCTTCTGGAATATCAATAGGGACTTCTTTCTTCTTCTGTAGAACATACCCTAGGTTTATGTTCAGAGGTTCTTCTTTCTTCTTGTCACACAGAGTCTGGGATATAACAAAAAGATAGATAAAAGATCTATCATTCCAGCTCTAGTCTCAAGAGCAAACAGTATAAATTATTAAAGTACTTAATCTAAAAGTAACCTTATAATTCAATATATATCTATTTTCATTTAAAAAACAAAGGGATTTTGGCTCCTAACTTTTTTATTGGTGCCCCATTTGGAAGCAGTGGTCATCGCCAATTTTTAACCTGCTTGGTCACACTAAACAATAAGCTTCCTCATCAGTTTCAAGCACATACTCCCATCAACTCTCAATGTGACTCTTCTGGGTTGAAATGAAGGAAGTGTCCCAACGCCTTCACTAAACCCTAAATGAATCACCCTTATCAGGTAACAACCTGCTTTGATAAAAGGGACTCTTATCCATAAAAGGCATGTTGTGATCTTAAATGGTTAACTCAAAAGGTGCTTTATCACACGTGGCATTACTCGCCCAGCAACTCTTAAACCCATTATTTAATAGGCTACTATACCTGATTGACTCCTAAAAGTTAATTAAGTTATCGTTAGTAAAATTGACAATCTAATCACCTTTTCATTGTTTAGGATCACCCTAACGAAACATTAATTATCTGGCAAATCAAAACCTGAAGAATTGCTAAATATTCGTTCAAGATAATACTCCAATAATAGTTATCATATATAATTGGTAATTCCCACATCCACTAGGGGTATTAATCCCCTTGTGGACAAGCAGTTATATTATATTTGACTAAGCTGGATAATGTAGGCATATCATAATCTCAACAAGGGTTAATCCACAAATTGTTTTACTCTCAATGACTCAATATGGAATAAAGACTCATTTGAGTTTATATGGTAATTGGAGCGGATTTGGGAGACTTCTTACATACTTTGGGCAAGCAGTCTATAATTGAGATGAGCCCTCTGGTATCGCCGGGAGGCCCTGTATTGGACCACCTCCCTGAAAACCCCTTTTACCATTACTAATAAGGTAGAAGAAGAAAAAGGAGACAGAGAGGGAAGACCCTTGGGGGCAAGGAAGTATCCATTTCTGATCTACCACATGAGTCAAGTAACTTAATAGAGAAAAGAGAGACATGGGAAGCCAGAGGTCCTTAATTGCACATGAAGGTATATTTTTATGGTTCATGTGGAGGGCCTAGGGATCAGGAAGTATAGTTCCCCAATTTCAAATAATCTTTAATTTAGAATTCTATCATCTTTTGTCCTATTGTTTGAGAATTTTTTTAAAAAAATATCTAACCCAGTGATTTATTTGACTTTTTTACTGCTGATGGAATCAGCCATTTTTTATTTTGTCACAAGATTCTAATCTATATGGCAGTAAAATTGACATTAAAGGGAAAATTAAAATACATTGATAAACCAGAAAGTATTATAAACGCTGGTAGTATGATTAACATTACATTGTTTTAAAAATCTAATGTATAATAAAGACTATACTCCAGTTTTAGTTTTATTTTATTAAACGAGTACCCAGTCTTTATAGTGAGATAATAAGTATAGTTCACATGACCTTTGTTATACATATATTTATAACAACTTAAACCCAACTAACTATGACACATTTAAATTCATAAGAATCAATTATTAGTCCATAGAAGGTATATGACATCTGGGATGAGCTGATAAATCTACATACTATAATTTGAGGATAAAAAATACTATGACAAAGAGTTTTTTGGCATGCTTAATACAATCAAGGATGTCTGATTTAATAAAAGGTAACCTGCTGAAACAATTCCAAATATAAAATCAATATTTACTTTGATATAGTCCCTATTGTCAATCCTTTTTTTCTAAAACACTTTATAAATAATATTTATTACTTTTTAAGTTTTTTTTTAATTTCAGTACAAACTTTTTGAGAAGACTTAATTAATGAACCATTTTCCTTAATTCCTATCATATTTTTTGCTTAAATCAGGCTTACAATAATGAGACCAACCAGTGTTAAAAATTCAAGCTTACATGAAAAATTAATATTTTATACAACATGATTATTGGTTTTAACATCCAATTATAAATTAAAAGGCACTTTTTTTTGAAATCATACTAAGTTTCCTTTGTAATTTTTTAGAAGATTATTGTTATCAAGTATTTGTTTACTTTAATTTTTTTGATATAGACATTATATAATTTATTTAAAATGTTTGGATATGAAAAATGATTTTAACAAACTATATTTTAAAAAGTTTGATCTTATCAGTTCATAGGTGTTATGTTTATGATGATATGGTGTAGGCAGATCCTGCACAGTGTTGGGCATATAATCTGAAACCTGAAAATTTATTTAATCTAAAAAATGTTATAAAATTTTTTAACAATAAATTTTAATATTATATCTGATATTAATTTAGGACTCTATATATAAAAACACAAAGCAAATTCATAAAATCTATTCACTATTAATCTTTGTAACAAAAAATCTGTTATCCTATATCAATAAAATACTATTCTGAAATTAATTTAGATTTAGTTTTATAAAATTTATTTCATAGAGCATGCTAATAATAATAAAACTTCGCTGGCACTCAGAATGAGTTACCATTAAAACACCAGCCAGAATACCTCTGGTACAGCCATCTACATTTTGGGATGCAAAAGGAATGAGCCAACTGTGAGGACTAGCTAGAAAATTTCCAAATTGGATTTCATAAAAACTAAATGTCCGCGGACTTCTTATACTCTTAAAATTAATTTTCTTTAAAAATTTCTATTAAATTAAAAAGCGGAAAGGAAAAGAATGGAGTGACAGTGATGCCTGTTGGGGTTGCTGCCTTATATGCTCACTGAATGGGGAACTGGGACTAAGCACAATACTGTGAGGGATATCTTTGCAATTTATCCTATTAATACCTTTAAAATACTAATGCTGATTTGAGTCTGACCTGCCTAGTCATATTGACATAGAATTTTAAGTTCAGGAGGAGCGTCCCTTTCACCTCAACTGAATGACATTCCCTTTTTGCACAAAGAAAGGCCCAAAAAGATGGTCATCCCCTTGTCACTCAAGGCGATCCACCCATGTGGTGGACAAACAGTGGGTAAAGTCTTATCCTTGGAGTTCCTCCTCCCCCTGTCATTTTTACCACAAGCAAGCTTCTCAAGCGAATCAAGGAAGTGTATACAGAGGTAATGGTGGGAAGAGGCCTCCAGCCATAGGTTGAGGGTGAACGTGCCACTCTAGCTCCAATGTTGGGGCCCGCTGAGGGGCAAAGTATTTTAAGAAATCAGGGGAATCATCTCCTTTGGTCGTTTCAGGTTGTGCCAATAAGGCGAAAAATCTGAATAAATATTGGGGAACTGAGCCCAGTGAAATTGAATGTGGGAAATCCATTCAATACTCAGTGGGACAGGTCCCCCATGTCTGGACATGGGCGCTCCCAGTTGCCCTCTGAACAAAGCGACGCTAAACTAATTGGAATCATGGTGGAAGGAACAGTTTAGTGGCGAGACTCAGGTGCAAGTCAGATGGCCAGTGGCAGGCTGATTTGGTGTCGAGTTAGTTGCAAGTTTTACCTTGCAAAAAATGGTTGGGTTCATAAGCCCTTCATTCTATTCATTTTCCATTATTACTTAATCCTCAATGCTTTAAGGCAACCATCCCTCACTGGTACGGTTGCCACTCAATTCTTTACTTTATGTTTTTAATAAACTACCCTTTTCCCAACCAGGTATTTACTTTTGTTAAATTTATCCAGAGTTAGCCACCTCAGCAACCCTAAACCATGTTTCTTTGGTTGCATCACAATTAAACCTAATGGCCGTTCTCACCAAGCTGTTCCCATTTTTGTTGACTGGTGATATCATTTGCATGACCTTTTGGGGATATCCTCATATCCCAGCGCTCTCAGGCGGAAAGATGTGTTTATGATGTTGAAGATCTTATCTCCCCACAGAAAGTTTCTTTGACCTCTCCACACAATCTCTCAATAGTGGGTCTGTGGCGAATCCTGTCCCCACCATTGTACTTGATAAGTATCCTGCTTCCAAATCCTCAGGGCCTTCAGGGTCCATTATCTAATTGCTTTTCAGGTTGGTAGTTATGGAGGCCACCAGTCGCCATCATCTGTTTGCTTCCCTCCCACCTATTTATAAAGTCAATTGGATGCTAATGCCCTTGGCATTCTGGTTTGTCTTCTAGATGCTCACGCATCCCAACTGGCAGACCAGTCTCAAGTTTATCCTCCAGTTCCATGACATAATTGACCAAACTATAGTTTACGCCATTTCTGCCTTTCTGTTCAAGTTAATTGAAGCGGTAGTTTTCATTCATCAAATGAACTTGCAGTTGGTACTTCGCCTCACGCTGCTCCTTTGGTCAAATGTCACATTTGTGCGTTGCTCCCAGGTGGCGATGAGGGAGTTACTCACTAGCCATGTTGTTCCAAAAACCAAACTTTGTTCTTATTCCACCCTCAGGGGTTGTGCTCATCCGCTCTGACCACTAAGATTGCCAAGCAGGTGCTGACACCCTCGCAGAGTTGTAAGTGCAATTCTTAATTTCTCCAGTGAGTTCCTCAACCATGACAGATGCCCAACAGAGTGTGGCCTTGTTGATGCAGTTGAAGATGATTCCCTCCGTTGAGTGTAGGTTATTCAGTGTATAGCCAACCAGGACAGGGTTGTGAAACCCATGATCGTGCTGGTCTCATCAGCGTTGCAGGTGCTGGTGGTGAAATCAGCTCATTTGCTTCAATTATCTTCCCTGGCGTTGATGCATCTAACCATGCTTCTTTTGTAGAAGCTTTCAGTGAACAAGCTCCTGAACTCAATCTTTCGCTGGACATTTTTATTGCAGTATTCCGCGCTGTGCCTTTTATCCTGCATACTACACATGCCATTTGTGCCACACCAATGGATACAATGGACCAAATGTGCATGAAGGCGGCTTCAATCAAGGTCACCCTCTTACAATGTCCTCTGGGTGAGTGTTAAAATATCTCCATCATCATAGCCTGAAGGGTCGCCCCAAGTTTCATTTTTACTCACGCTCCCAGAATCAAGTGATGGGATTTGACAAAGGCGTGGTGCTACCTATTCCCAAGGGTGGATATGAACCCATTTTGGCACCTGTAGGCGAGGCGCCTCCCACAAACGATAAATGATTGTTTATCCACTAGTTTCTCAGTTGACAGACACTCAGCGTGAGGAGATTGTGAAGCAGTATCCTGGTCTGGGATCCAGATCCACTGAATGCACCAGTTTCCCCACTCAACCAAATTATTATTACCACCCAGCTTGCAGAATCACACGCCTTGGCCAATAAACAAGATTTTGCTTATTTTTTGTCACCATTAAAAACCGGATGAGTGCGCATCAAGTGTCATTTGAGGCCTTAGTTGATATGGGTGCAGCAAAAACCTTTATGAGTTTGAAGATGGACCGCCAGATTGAGTTGGACTTGGATGAAGGAGCGTCAGTGCTGGGCGCATCATAAGCTCCAATGTTATATTATAAGGCGCAACAGCTAATGGCCTCATTAGTGCATCAGTTCAGTTTATGTGATCGATTTTTGGTTTTCCCACCTGCTATTCCCATTAATTTTTTGGGGTGGGCTTGTGGCAGCGCCATCAGGTGAAGATCCATCTAGACTTGAAGACAATGTCTTTTGTAAATACCCAGGTGGGAGGCGAGTTTCCCCTTATCACCACTCTTACCACAGCATGGGGCCATAGCTCCATCATGACGCTCACTTCTACCATTGGCCTTCCCCCAATTTTCCCCCAGCGTTGGTGGCATACCAAGATATCTTTGATTTGGAGAAAGAGAATCATCTTCCGCTGCACTCTGAGTATTAGTTAGCATTCCACTTGAAATTCACAGTGATCGATATCAACTATCCGCTGTATCTATACATGGCGGAAGAGTATAAGGCTTTGGTAATATGACTGGATGACATGCTCAAGAAGAGGAGGATATTCAAGGAAAAGTCTCATATTGCCTCGCTTATTGTGTTTTCTCAGAAGGCAGATGGGTTTCTGTGGCCCTGCGTTGACTATGGTCATCTGAATTATATTATGGTACAAAATCTTTATCCTTTCCCTCTCAAGCAGATGATCAGCTAGGCGATTGTGAAATCCTGGGTGTTTTCAAAAACTTGACCTCGTCAATGTTTTTAACCAAATTTAAGTTATTAGGGGCCAGGAATGGCTCACCGCCATTTGGATTAGGAGAGGCATATTTCAGTTTTGGGTGGTGCCATTCAGCCTGATTGGCGCTCCTGCCAAGTTCCAGCATATGATCAATAACGTGTTGGGGGACCTTAGGTTCACCTGCATGGTGGCATACATTGATTATATCTTTTTTCATTCTCCCACGCCCCAAGCAACACGAGAAAGACTTGAAGGCAGTGTTAGCTTCTCCGCACAAGGAGGGACTCTATGTCTTGCTATCAAAATATGAGTTCTTTCATGAAGAGGTTACCTTCCTGTTTGGTCTCATCCTATAAAATGAGTATGACATATCACCCAGCAAGCTTGAAGCCATCCTCATGAGGCCTACCCTCATGACCCATAAGCGGTTGTGAAGCTTCTTGGACACCATCATCTTCCTAAAAAAATTCCCGCCCTTTTGCTGCGGGCCACACCGTTGCATCCCCTGACAAGGATTAATGTGCCGTTTTGCTGGACGGTGGAGCGCCAGCAGGCGTTTAAGGCCATCAAGCAGGTATTTTTGTTTTTCGTTCAACATCAATTTTGAGCAATTTTAGAAAAACAAGTGATTTTCAACCACTGCCCCACCGCACTAATATTCAAATTCATGTCCTCAGATCCACCACCTGCTGCCCCAATATGGGACAGCGGTGCTCCACCCACTAGAATTTGCCGCCAAGCAGGCAAATGCGTGCAGACTGGCTCATCCAGTCCGCCAAATACATCTGGCCGCTATGTCTCTCCAAGGGACTTAGCACTTACCTCTCACAAGCCCACCCAACCCGCCCCCACCCCCTAGCCCTACCTCAGTCCAATATTTGCTTTTGCCTCCAAGTTAAGTATGGACGTCTCTTCCCATACACTAACAAAGTGATAACTCAGCTGTCAAAATCCACCTTTGCGTCAGCAGGGTTTATTGACTTCGCCATTATAAGGGCTCTTTTGATATTGGTTTCTCCACTGAAGAGGACGCAGACACTGCAGCAGCTACGCCATTAATTTATAAAAATTTCCCCATTACCACCACTTAAACACGACTCCCAGATGATACCACACTTGTGATAACCTTTGCAAACATGTCATGGAAATGGCAGAAGAAGTTTAGACCGGCCTGCCAGTAAGGATGCGTAAGCACCTAAAAAGCAAGCCAGAATTCCAGGGGCATTGCCAATCAAATGACGTTGTATGGAGCTGGACATTGGAAAACAACGAACCTTTGGTGTACAACAATAGTGAATATGATCCTGAGAACAAACTATATTGAGGCCACCCCAGACCCTGTAGGTCTTTCTGCAGGAGGTGGAACTATGAATATGGTTTCAACAAGTTTACCATTATACTGGGCCAGTTCAACTGAGGAGACAAGGGGCGTATCCTTGCTTGAAGATGGTGGACATAAGGCCACAAGATCCCAGTATATTGTTGACGAAAGTTCATAATGACAGGGTTAAATTGCCAGAAGTATCTAGCTTGCTGAATCCAATCTATGATGGTGGGGGCCATAGTGACCATGAGTACTGGTAGAGCCCATCCAGTGTACGGACTAATGGGCCACCAGGGAAAAGCCATTAGGAAAGTGGCCAGAAGGAAATCAATAAAATCGAAATTGATTGGTTTTTTAAGGCAAAAATTTTTATTGCAAAGGAAAAGAAAGAAAATCGACCAACAACTTTTTCAGTGCAATGCAACTGATTAAATAGTGGTCAATTGATGTGGGGACAATCCAGAATCGAGACCCTCAATTTTGACCTAACTGGCGAATTATTTGGGAATGGAGCGGATAAGTTCACTGGAAACTGACATCAAAGAATTCAGCAGCAGGCTGAGTCACTGTCAGCTTGACCTTGAACGTCCAAACCAAGGCTCAGCTACATTTCCAACAGTTGGTGCAGTGGCATTTGGCCCAACAAGCAGCGGGAATCCCCCGATGCCACCCCATGTAGGGGCGGTCCCATTTGGTTGGGAATGGGTTGGGACACCCAACCCACCCATGCTTGGTCGCTGGGTCATTCATTCAGTCAAAAGTGTTGCATCAGCCGCAACACCCAATTTGCCATAAGGGAGCTTCAAACCCTCGTCAATGGTATCCAATGCTATTACCTACCCATTGGGGATGATCCCTCAATGATTTTGAGGGGGGGGTTGATTTTTTCAATCCTAGTATTGGCCAAATCGAAACTGACGGCAATTACAACCAATTGATCAGTCTTTATCCCTTTCCAACTACATGGGATCTGAACATTGGGCTGAGTCCCACTTGATTTTGGGCCGATTGATTTCATTTCAGTGATCTCAGCGCATATTTCCCTGATTAACTGTAATAGTTCTGCTAAGGTGAGTGTGGGTACCAGGGGAGGGGTCCAAAGTGGAAGAGCTGTTACCCAGCGCTTGTCTACCACGTGGACGAGGTCACCCTGGGTAACAAGGGGTACAGCTGCCCTCTTTGATACCTTCTTACTCGGGAATGGGAAAAGGGCCAAATCAATGGCCAGGGGATGTTACCTGGGACTTACAAAATCTCCCCTTCACATCTTTTCCCTTGTTGGGAAGTTGATATGACTGGACAATATGCTACCCATACTGGCGGATTGGAGAGGAATTGAGAGAAGTCTTGAGATTTACGAAAAAGAGCATATAAGTTGTAATTGAGCAAAATGATGACCATTTGGCGAATCAAGAGGAATTATGTCAAGATTTGATACAAACAAGAATAATTAAAAAGGTAACAAGAATAGAAGATTACCAAGCTGAGGATGCATCTGGAATGAGGAACTGAGATATAAAGAGTCACATGGAATATTAAGAAATCTTTTTCAGTTGATAAGTGATTGCAGATAAGTCTGCGATTTATATTAAATAAAGTTAAAATAAGGGGCGATAGCTCCATACATAGTTTATTGAGTTTTATTTAGAAGTTGGCGATCCTCATACCATCCAATTTGATTGCTCAGTGGCTAATACCCTGTGCAAACTGACTTGGTGGAATCAAGCCTAGACGGTGAGAACAAACAGTGGTGCTCACTATATGGTGCCACTAAGCAACTGTAATTTTTAAACATTTAAAATAAAATGATGAGTTCTCATTTGTTCCAACATAATTTGATTGGATTCTGGGTGTGGTATGCTGAAGAAGCCCGGGAGGCACATAACCATGAACCAACATTATTTACTGTTACTGAACCAGGGAGTTGATGAAGTTATGATTAATTTGCAATTTGAGAATTGCCCTGAGCTAACAACCAACCAACAAGGACGCTCCACAAATGTGACTCCCCAACAACTGAAAAATATTATGGAATGGCTGTTGCGCGGGTATCACCTATATGAGGATGAGACTGGAGATAATGCCATGAGTTTATTCTATAACCAACGCAATCAAGCAAATCGATATGCTCTGTACATGTCTTATTTGGATGCAACTACAATGAGGTTAGCTCGCCGCCTCAGTACCCACAGAATCGAGGAATATTTAATTGCTTATGTGCAAACCTCAATTTGCCAGGTACTGCATGTGCTGGCTCACCATAATATAGAAATTGGATATGTATTATAGTTTGCACGAGCACAGCAGCACAATACTCACCTCCTGCTCAACCACCTCAATTGTTCATTTTTTGGAAATACAAGGGGTGCTGGCACAGATGGATTATTGTGTTGGGGACGTCCGCCATCAATTGGACATTCTGGTACCACAGTTAAATTTAGAATTACCTCGAGTAATAAGAGAACTTCTGGATCAGCATGGCCAATTGATGGAGTTGATTCAGGATGTAACAACATTGGGGAATAATACCAAGTGATTTATGATTGAACTAGCTGAATGGGCAGAAGCTCTCAAAGCTGTGATTGCCCAGATCAAGGAAAAAATGACCCTGATGGAACATCAAGTGGCGGCCCAAGTCAGCTCTCTATTGAAAGAATTAACCCAACTTCATATTGAATGGAATACCCAACAAACAACAGATAACGCTCTTATACTTTGGTCAACATCTTAAGAATATCTACAGCTTATTTGTCGAGTTACACAACTGGAAGTTTTTAGTCAGGATGAGCGCCAAAGAGCCTTTCCTCTTCTGATTAGTGAGACAAGAGAGTATGTGGACATGCAAGGACGTCTTGATACCCTTTGACAGGCCAATGAGGAATTGTACAGGAACAAGCCTCCTTTGTTAACCAAATAAACGATGCCAATCAACAAGCGGAAAATGCTAGTTTGTAGCAAACCCGCCTCTAGAACATTATTAGGGAGGTCCTCTTGCTATTGCAAGCTGTGGAACAAAAACTGAATGGTGAGAGGGAATTTCGCCAGGAGTTGCAACATCAGTATGAAACGCTGCAACAGGAATTTCAGGATGGACGGTGTAAATGCTATTTGGTGAAAGTGGAGCAGTTGATTAACAAACAGTTCACAGGGCGTGCTGGAGCTGGGGGGAATGGGGCAGCTAGTGGCGATTTGGGGGAAGAATGCTATGGATCAACAAACAAATATCCCTCGGGTGGTACGATGGACCCCCCCTGCAACATCACTTCTTCTAAGTCCCCTTTGACAAATTTGAGTCCATCCGGCCAGCTGTATGATAATGCACAAAGGGATGGTTCCCATAGTCGCTCCAAAACCAATTCGCTTGCTCTTGCAGCAGGAACCTAGAGCAAAGAAAATTCGTTTTATCAAAAAATTACTTACTTTCAGTTGTGATGGGAACCTACATGGTTACTTTAATTGGTTTGAGATGCACTGTGGAAGGGGCTACCGATTGGCAAAAAGCAATATTGTTGCTGTTTGCTTTAGATTTGGAAAGCGCTGATCAAGTTACCTGCTAACTTCCAAATACTTGGTATTCTATGAACAAGTTAAAGCAATTGTTATCTGGCTGTTAGGGGGCGCTACCAAGATGGCCCAACGGTAAGCTGATTTTATGAATATACAGTTTTACTGAAACAAGACCCTATTAGAATTCAATGAGCAGTTTTTGGAAGAAGCACATGTCCTACTTGGAGCTAACATTTTATCCACTGAGGATGTTGGTATAGTGATGACAGCGGCTGTCAAACCACATTGGGAACTATCCAATGCTATGTTGCATGTGTTGGATAGAGATACTGGACTTATTCAAATCATGAACACCTTACATTGACTCTCCGCCACAATTAGCATCCCCAACATAGCCCAAAAATTCTCGGCTGCCCCCACTCTAACCCCTTCAGGATATAGGCCGCAGCGACTAGGTTACCAGCTGCTGGAACGTACTTGTCCCACATACAAGTCAGTGGACCCTTTTTGGCCCATGTACGCGTCACCAGTTCGTCCGCAACCTTGGAACCATACTGGCAACTTCCAACATGGTCCTTCTGCCCCAAACTATATACATGAATCTTTTATGAACACTTGCTTCCAGTGCGGATGAAGAGGGCATTATGCGGGCATTTGCCCTAGCAAACCATAAGTGTATGCAATGCCAACTGAGATCATCTATCAGGAAAAAGCTCATATGGATTAGAGATGGGACGCTCTATCTCCGCTGAGTCCAACTCACTTGCCCCTAACAATTCCCAAATGTCTTTTTGGGTTAAAATCAAACCTCAATTGGATGATTTGATATACCAGCAGCTTTCATTGGATACCCTTGCTTCACTTCCAAGAATAAAAGTTCACCTCATAGCCCTGAGTTCCGCCAAGACATGCAGAAGCCCTATGCGTGGCAGATCCTGGAACAGACTGGCACCAGCAATGTGGATCTCTCGATGAACATCACCTCTTTAGTAGGGGTTAACTTAGCCATTCTGGTTGAGAAAATCACTAGTGAGTATCCTCAGGTCTACAAGGGCATTTCCTCCTTTTTGAGTAACACAAAGCCCTTAAACGTACAAGTAATAAACACTGATGGTTCTTCTTACTTGGAATGTACTTACTACAACATTTTCATTCAATACAAAAAAAATTCGCACTATCATAGACACAGGAGCACATGTGAACATAGTCTCCATTCAGTTGGTGGCTAAACTTATGTTGAAAACGGATGTGGACCATCTAGTAGTATATGGGACTGCGGGAACGCACAGCACTGTGTCTGAAGGAGCATATACAGCGTTGCCCTTATGATTCAGGTCAGTCCAGATGTCCGCTCCAGCAGTGGTTTTGCCAAATACCAACTACAATATGTTAATTGGCGCAGATTTTATGAGGTAATTTGGCATTGTGATATGTATGGCGGAAGATACTCTTACTATGTTAGGCCAACAGATTCCCATATATTTTTCCTCTTGTTGAATCCCAACAGATCCAGTCCACTCCGGTCAGATCAATCTAGCATACAGCGATGAAGTGATTCCTGTTCATTATTGGTAATTGAGTCGGTGGACCAGGATCCTCCCCAACCAGATATACGAGTACAAAGGGATCCCACTTTGGGCAACGCACGCTTTGAGCCTACTGTCTGGACACCAGAGCATAGTAGGGACTTGTCTTGAAATTGGTGTCCCTAAGGGGCTTTATGGAGAAAATATGGCGCCTCACTAGCACTTGTGGTTTTAACCACATGTGGCTCCAGGGTTACTGCTACCTGGTAATGGGGAGGTGAAAGCGCTGTTAGCGAAATTACAGAAGAAGGCAATAATAATCTGGCGGCACCAAGTGGTGGCTTACCTACACTTAGTACATATATTTAGGAAGTTCGTCACATTCGTAATTTTGGCTCATGGGAGGATCTAAGACTACTGGCAGGCTCATCATTTGGCATACTGACTGTAAGACCATGGGAAGCACTCACGGGATTGTTGGAAGAACAGAAAGATAAGTCCATGGCCCTATTTTAAAAGTATCAGGATATCTTTGCACATGACAATCATGATTTGGGGTGTGCTCAAGGGGCGTACATCGGATAGGTATGGGGGATCATCCTCCTATTTGATCGCAACCTATTAGATGATCAAAAGTGGTGGAAGAGGTTGTTTTTGAAGAGGTGGATAAACTTATCGTGCAAGGAATGCTAAAGCCATCAAACAGTCCGTGGGCATCACCTATGCTCATCATAAAGAAAAAGGATGGCTTGAATCAAGTGGTTATTGATTATTATAAACTTAATAATGTAACGAATAATGATTCCTACCCTCTTCCATGGATTGACAATGCGTAAGACCAATTGGTTGGGGCAAACTATTTTTTCGCTGTGGATCTGATCTTGGGGTACTGGTAGATTGAATTGCCATTAGTGGAACGGGAGGAATGTGTGATCATCACCTTGAGAGGGTTGTTCCAGCTGACACGCATGCCACAAAGGGTTGTGTAGTACCCTGGCTATGTTTCAGCATGCCATGCATATTATTTTAGGTGATTTAAAGCTATCCTGAGTCCTAGTTTACCTTGACGACATCAATTTGTTTTATTGGACGTTTACAGAGCACCTGGCCCACTTGGAACAAGTGTTTCAGCGCCTCGCTGCCACTAATATCAAAATTAAGACTCAGAAGTGCCATTTCTTTAAAGAACAATTTGAATACCTCGGGTTCATCATGGATTCAAACAAGCTTAGACTGCAGCTAGCTAAAATGGAAGTGATAGGCAAGATGACTCACCCAGGGAATAAGCGGGACATTCAAGTGTTTCTTGGGATGGTTGGGTATTACTGACGGTTCTTTCCCAATTTCAGCTGCATTGGGGCCCCCTTATTGAGTTGTTAAAAAATGCTTCCTTCTATTGGACAGAACGATGCCAGAACGCTTTCTATGTATTGCAACCGGCATTAGCAAGCCATCCATTTTGCAATACCCCAACTTTGACAAACAGTTCATTTTAAAAATGGACACATCCCTCGCTGCTATAGGGGCAGTATAAACCCCAGAAGGACAAAGATAGCGTGGAACATCCTGTTGCATTCTGTAGTCAAAGCTTGACTGTCACAAACGAAACAACACTGTAACTGATCAGAAGTGTTTAGTGGTGATCTACGCTTACAAACAGTTTTGGGTAAATTTGCATGGGGTAAGATTCCAAGTAGTGACGGTTCATGCTTCCTTGCGCTGGCTACAGAATCTCTGTGAACTGGAAGGACATCTCGCACATTGAGCACTAAAGCTTCAAGCATATGATTTCAGTTCTTACATTGACCGAGAGCAAAACATAAAAACGTGGACTGTCTTTCTTGGTTATCAATGGTTGCCATCACGGCAGAATTAGCTGACATAATGTACAAAAAGATGGTGGCAGATAAATACCAGGATGAGTCGCCGCAGGTGATCAAGGTATTAGATAAACTCAGGGAGGATACCTTCATATGTGGAGAAGAACTATACAAGTGGATTAGAGACTTGACGCTGAATTTTCCTAAACCTTTGGCTAGACCTCCGATTATTATGGATGCTTATTAGGCTGTAGGACATGGATGATTGCGTAAATGCTGGAGTTTTTGCGACCCTGATACTTCTGGGAAAGCATGCATTATGACGTAGCAGAAAGAGTTAGCTGTTACCATAAGTTTCAAGTGGAAAAGCCTTTCTGCAAGAAAACCACATACCAGCTAGTTAAACCCTGGTTTGCGTGGCACACCGTTTCTATTGATGTAGTGGGACCTCTGCCAACTAGCATCAATCAATCCAAATATATAAGTGTTGCCATCGATCATTTGACCTGATAGGTGGAGGCCAGAACTATTAGCGACTTGGGCGCGGTCACCACTGCCAAGTTTATTATTGAATGTGTGATACAGTGAAATGGATGCCCACAGTTCATTTTGACAGATAATGGAACCAACTTCACTTTGCATATTTTGCCAAAGTCAAACAAGTTGATGGCAATCCACAGGGCATTGACCACTCTCTATCACCCGGAATCAAATGGGATGGTGGAGCGAGTCAACAGAACCCTTGTGAACATACTCCACAAATTGGTAAAGGATCAGCCCTTGGAATGGAGTTCCCTACTACCTACCGCTGTCTTCGCATATATTATCAGCTATCATTCATCCACTGGTAAGAGCCCATTTCAGCTGCTGTATGGTTGACATCCAGCTCTACCCGCCTTGATTTATTCGTGTGTAGAGGACACTGGTGGTGTGGATCCCCAGCGATATTTGAAGACTCTTACGGATACATTGATCAAAAAAAATGGAAGCCTACTCCACCAGTTTGGCCAAGAAGATTCGCGATCAGGCAGCAAATCAGAAGAAATGGAGTGGACTTCTGCTGTTCTCTGTAGGGGATCACGTTTTATTTTATGACCAGCACGTACTTGGGCGGAAAAACAAGCTCTCCAACATCTGGGTCAGCCCGTTCTAGATTATTGAGAAGAACGGCATGGATTTCTACACTATTGAGGAATCTGCAGGGGGTCAGATTATAAACTGAGTTCACACAAAGTTCCTCCAAGCATATAAACAATAAGAGCAAATCATCCAGTCAAAGGGGGGTTATTGTTTGGAAGTTGATATGACTGGATGATACGCTACCCATACTGGTGGATTGGAGAGGAATTGAGACAAGTTTCAAGATTTACAAAAAAGGGTATATGAAAAATAATTGAGAAAAATGATGACCATTTGGTGAATCAAGAGGAATCATGCCGAAATTCAATACAAACGAGAATATTTAGAAAGGGAAGAAGAATAGAAGATTACCAAGCCAAGGATGCATCCAGATTGGGGAACTGAGATATAAAGAGTCACACGGAAGATTGAAGGGGATGTCTTTTTCCAGTTGATATGTGATTGCAGATAAATCTGCAATTATATTATATTAAAGGTTGAAATAAGGGGTGATAGCTCCATACATAATTTATTGAGTTTTATTTAGAAGTCGGCGATCCTCATATCATCCAATTTAGTTGCTCAGTGGCTAATACTCTGTGCAAACCAACTTGGCGGAATTTAGCCTAGACGCTGAAAATGAACAACCTTAAACACTTTATGAAGAGTTGATGTAAGAGCTGTCCACGTACGCTGAAACCCTATCCTCCAATTCATTGTCCCAAGTGGTGCTGAATGCCTCGTGTCACCTCAAGAAATGGCCACCATTACCCCCCACCAGCTGAACATGATCCAGCACATCCCACCGCATGCCTATATCCCATCTGCACCCAACCATTTCTTTTGGGCCCAGACCAACAACAGTCAAACGATTTGCCCCCTCTGCTATGAATTGGACCACACCAAAAAGGTATGTCAATATAATTCACACCCTGCGAACATGGCCAACACCACCCATGAGGCCACACAAACAGAGTTTGAGTGGGGATTTTGGCTGCCCCCACCCCCACAGGCCATGCATTTAAATCTGAAGCAAAATCTAGCACCTCAAACACAAGCTGGCCAATGCACACCCATGCCAACCAATCGGGTGCAGGCTTGGACCACTGTATAATCCAGAAAATCTCTCACCCCAAAACCTACCCAACCAAAATCACCTGCCACCATATCTTCCCAATTCAACCAAAATCCCTGGAACTTATTGGACGAAGTATACAATTGTGATGAAATTGTCCCACCTCTGAGTTATTCAATTGATATAACACCTTATCTGAATTCAGACTTTGATAACTCAGCCCTGACCAACTGATATGTCCTCAAACCCAAAACTTTTTTCCAAAGTGATCACAACCTTGCCAAGGTCATGGTAGCCTCACCCAATAATCCCAGTTTTTGCATACTGTGTGCAAAATCTGTCACATGATTTAAAAAAGGGTTGTACCCCCTTGTTCCCTTCCAATTTTCCTCCTACCACAAAAGAGGAAATCTAATGCCTCTATGAAACTGCCATTACTGCTGTCAAACATGTCACTGAACTGGCAAATTTTTCCATCCACACGCACAACAAGAGCCAATACTGCGAAATTAGAACAACTTCTTGACGCCAACATCCAGGCTGAACACCATGTTGCTGAACTCAAAGAGGCTTTTATCCAGGCCCAAATAGTCAATCTCAACAACTATCTACTCCGCCGTGACCCTCATTTCGTGGATGCACCAACCCCCTTGCTCTCAGCATTGATCCGCCTCTACAATGATGAGCCTGATGATGATCCGCTTGATTCCCCCCTCCACCATGATGGGATAAGCGCCTCACTACTATGACGCCTGATAGGTAGTCTTATCGTTTCTTTTTGTGTCTCACTGCCCAAAAAGGTCAGGTGATTCATGTTTTATTTTTTGGTAAATTTAGTTTCAGAGTTTCAGTTTTGGTTTTGTCCATCCCCTAGTAAGCTTGCCTTGGTTAAATAAAAATCAGTTATTTTTGTCTTCTCCTGTTATAGAGCATGCCAACTTTGCCAATCCATTTATTATTGCATGTGACGCTTCATCTACTGTGGTGGAAGAGGTTCTGTTGCAGGAACATATTGGGCTGTAAATTATTGTGGCTTATTTTTTCGCAAGTTTGCCTCTTCCAAACAAGCCTGGGCCATCTATAAGGAGTTGGCTGCCATGGAGTGCGCTCTGACCCACTGGCGATATCTTCTTCAAGGCGCTCAGCATGAGGTAACTGTGTGGACGGATAACCAAGCCCTCTTATTCTTTCAAAAGCTGCAGAAGTTGGTGCATCGTCAAGCGCAGACATATTGTAACCTTAGCAGCTACATATTTAAGTATGAATTTGTGAAGGGAGCGCTGAATGTGCTTCCTGACTTTTTTAGTCAAGATTCTGCACTGTGTCCAGCGGAGGCGGATGAGCAAGAACTAATCACGGTCAGCTCACTGGCCTGAATTCTAGATATTGCTACTCCAGAAATTATGGTGGCAGATTTGGGTCTGGATGCGCCCCTGGTTTTGAGGGTCCTAGCAGTCCAAATGGCTTGTGTGGAGGGTTTGGAGTTATTGGATCATTTAGCACTCATGATGCACAAGTGGTCTCTTTATTCTTTGGTGGAGAGACACATCCAGTTTAGGTTGTGCTTGTGGGTGCCGCCCCTCATCCATAAAGAAGTTATCCAATCACATCACAACCCCCCTGCAGTAGGGCACTCTGGCAACAAGAAGTGTCTCAATCTAGTTAAATGGACGTACAACTTGCCAGGACTATCTAAAGATATTCCAGCCTTTATCAAAAATTGTGTGACATGTGCATAGGCCAAGTCAAACCGGTTAGGGGGAAAAGAAACTCCTTCACCACCTGCAGCAGGTGGATGGTCCGTGGACTTCAGTGTCTGTCAACTTAATTATTACGTTTACTAGCCTCAATGAATTTACTGCCATTATGGTTATAGTGAATTGTTTCACTAAATCTGTCCTTTTTATTTCCTGATCTTCTGCCATTACCTCCAAGGAGATGGCCAAGCTCTTCATACGCCATGTAATCTTGATTTTTGGGTTTATGCAAGAGATTATAAGTGACTATGGGCCCCAGTCTATGGTACAATTCAGGAATGAAATCCTCCTGATTTTGAAAATTACGCTGTGTTGGTCAACAGCGTACCATCCTCAGTTGGATGGCCAAACAGAGTAGATAACTCAATCTTTTCGAACAATACTTTTGGTGCTACGCCACAGCGGCTCAAGACACCTGGGCAAATGATCTTCCGCTTGCTCAGTTTGCATATACTAATGGAACGCATGCATCAACAGGATACTTTTTCTACGAGGGAACACTGGGGTACAACCCTTCATTATCAGTGGGTCTGTGTCTTTATCCTGTGGTACCGGCTGCATCTGAGCATTCTCAACATATTCGCATCACCCAGTCTCTGGTTTGGGAACACCTAACCTAGGCTATCAGCAACTTTAGGTGTTCTAAATACCATAAATGTCTTCCAGCGCATGATATTATGGTGGTCTCGCATGTCATGCTTGACACGCGCCACTTGCATATGCAGGTAACTTCCCTCAAATTTTCAAGTAAATGATCTGGACCACATTGGTGGAGGCAGACATGGGAAACAGGGCTTTTCGCTTGAAGCTTTTGACCCATTGGAAGCAACACCCAGTGTTCCATGCATCGCGGTTGTCACTGTTTAAGGGGAGATTCCGTTGGAATCTTAGCTAATTGTGATCAAAGGGTCAGAGAAGGCTGAGGTCAACGCCATCTTGGCTTCCTGGCAGTTGCGCCTTTTTGTGCAATACCTAGTGGCTTGAAAAGGTTTCTTAGCTTACAAAAATAGCTGGGTCGGTGCCTGGGATTGCATTAAAGGTTCTGATCTAGTCAAATATTTTTACATATCCCACCCTGATGCTCCTGCCCCCCAGAAGATCGCCATGCTGATGGCTATAGAACTCCCAAAAGTCCACAAAAAATGTTACCCTGGACCATATTCCCGGAAGGGCGCTCCTCATCAGCAAAGAGGAAATGATAATGAAAGTCTGCGGGAATGTCCCCTGCATCTTGACCAGATGGAATTCCCTTTTCACACAAAGAAAGGCCCAAAAAGGCGGGAATCCCCCTTGTCACTCAAGGCAATCTCAGCCATGTGATGGACAAACAGTGAGTGATGGCCTACTCTTTGAGGGTTCCTCCTCACCCGCCATATTTAGCCATGAGAAAGCTTCTAAAGTGTATCAGAAAAAGTGTGTGGAGGTCGTGGTGGGAAGAGGCCACTAGACACAGGGTGAGGGTGAACGTGCCACTCCAGCGCTTATGTTGGGGCCCGCTGAGGGGTAAGGTATTAAGCAATCAGGGGAACCAGCTCAAATGATCGTTTTGGGTTGCACCAATAGGGCGAAAAATCTGAATAATTCAGTGGAACCAAACCTGTTGATCTAAATGTGGGAAATTCATTTGATACCTAGAAGGACAGGGTTTCCATGCCCTGGCCATAGGCGCTCCCAGTTGCCCACCAAATGAAGCGATGCAAACCAAGACTTCATGGTGGAAGGAACAGTTTAGCGACGAATCTCAGGCGGGAGTTAGATGCCCAGTGGAAGGCTTATTTGGCGTCAAACTAGCTGTGGGATTTTATTATAACAAAAACGGTTGGGTTTATTAGCCCTTCATTTTATGCATTTTCCCTTATTCTTCAAGCCCCAAGGCTTTAAGGCAACCATCCCTCACTGTTACGGTTGCCACTCAATTCTTTACTTTTAGTTTTTCAATAAACTACCCTCTTCCTAACCAATAATTTACTATTATTAAATTTTATCAGAGTTTGTCACCTCAGCAACCCTAAACCATGTTTCTTTGGTTGCATCACAATTGGGACCTAGTGGCCGTGCTCACCAAGCTGTTCCTATTTTTGTTGATTGGTGATATCATTTGCATGAACTTTTAGGGATATCCTCATATTCCAGCGCTCTCAGGCGAAAAGATGTGTCTATGATGTTGGTATTCTATCTCCCCATTGGGTGAGGTCTCGTGGCCTCACCACCCAATTTCTCAATAGTGGGCCCATGGAAAATCCTGGCCCCACAATTGTACCAGATAAGTCTCCCGTTTTCAAATCCTCAGGGTCCTCAGGGGACATTATCTAATTGCTTTTCAGGTTGATAGTTATGGCGGCCACCAGTCGTCATCCTCTGTTTGCTTCCCTCCCACCTATTTATCAAGTCTCTCAGATGACAATGCCCTTGAATTCTGGTTTGTCTTCTAATTGCTCATGCATCCCAACTGGCAGGCCAGCCTCAATTTTATATTCCAGTTCTGTAACAGGAATGCGCTGGCAAAAATTTGATTTTGCTGCAATCACGCTTGATGTGATGATGATGGCTCCTCGGTGTACAGCAGGTTTCATACATGGCCAGGCCACATAGTGCTAGTTTCCATTGAGTAAGAAGGTCATTGCACCCATACCTTTCAGTGACAGCCTTGATTTTACCAATAATAGAAGAGGATGGAATATGAGAACTTCCAAGCTAAAAAGTGACTTGTCCAATTTAACTTAATCAATTATCAATTTATCTTTGCTAGCAGAACTTAAACTGGCAGAGGAAACCTGTAAGTCAGAGGGGGCATTTCCTGCACTTCGAAGTGTGAAGAATTTTCAAACTGCAATAACATGGGGGTAAAGAAGGTAGCCACCCCTTATAACCCAGAACAATATGGTCCATGTGGTGGAGGAGAAATGGGTAACGGCGTACACCCTCAAGGTTGCCTCTTTCCCCCTATCTTACCATGAAAGAGCTTCTCCAGAGGATCAGTGGGGTGTTTGTGGAGGTGGCTGCGATGAGAGGACGCTGCCAGAAGGAAAGTGGCAAGCACAGATCCTTGGAAAAACGATCAGGTTCAGCCAAATAGTGAAGAATCTAGATAAATAGAGGGGTCCAACTCCAGTGGGATCAAGGTAAACTAATCCCTTTTTATACCCAATGGGATCACCACTATGCGGCCTGGCCATGGGTGCATTCAGTCACCTACTGAATGAAGCATCACCGATCTATCAAGCAGAATCATGGTGGGAGGAAAAATTTAGTGGCAGAATTTTAATGAGAGTCAGCTGACCAGTGGAAGGTCAAATCAGCATTGAGTCAATTGCAAAATGCCATTCCACTAAAATCAGTTTGTATCACGATACCCTCATTCATCCATTCTTATTTATTCCTAAGCCCTTTAGTACTTAAGACAACCATCCCTCAATGGTATAGTTGTCAGGCAATTGTCAATACTTTTTGTTTAATAATAAACAAATTCTTTTTTCCGCCCAATTTCTAGTTATAAAAAATTACCATTTTCTGTCACTGCCGCTACCCAGTACCATGTTTCCAGGGTTGCTCAGTGACTGTGTCTTAGTGGCCATTATCAGAATGTTGCTGTATACCCTCCTCAAAATGGGTTATCAAGTTAATGGCTTTTGAGGATGTCCCTGCTTGTGAACGCCCTCTGGCATCAAGATGTAACATTATTAGAGATCATTTCACCCTGCTATGTGAGGTTTCAAGACCTTGATATGTGCTTGACAACTAGTGGCACCTCAGTGCATCCAGGGCCCTCCGTGGGTCCCAAGGAGTTAACTGCGGCGGAATCTGCTGCCACCGTGGCAGCCACAGTTTGGTTACTAGTAGGAATGGTGGTGATGGTGGTCATCAGTTGACATCCCTAATCACTTCTCTCCCTGCCCACTACCAGATCATTTGGACACCCGTGCTCCCAGCATTCTGGATTGCTTTCTAAGTGCTCACTCACCTTGACTAAAAACATAGTCTCAATTTCATTTTCCACTTCTGTGACATAATAGACAAACCCTTAGTGTCCGCCATTTCCACCCTACTGTTTGAAGTTGGTGATGTGATGTCTCAGTTTATCACATGAATCTGCAGTCAGTGCTTAGACTTTTCTGTTCATATGGTCAGTTGGCGCGTTTGTTGGGTGCTCCTGAGTGGTAATGGGGGAGCCCCTGGCTGAGTAACTCGTCCCAAGGGCTCCAATTCCAGTCTCATTCCGCCCTTGGGGGTGGGCACATGTCCCATTCATGGAGATTACAAACCAGAGTTGAACACCCTTGGTGAGATGCAAGTGCAATTTTTGGCTAACAAAATGGCTTCAGCCTCTCTGATGGACGCGCAGTGGAGCATGGCTTTGTTAGAAGTCAAAGAGGGTGACTCTCACTGATGGGTGCATGGAATCTTACTCTTGGCCAACCAAGGAGGGGTTGCAACCCCATATACTACACTGGTGTCATCAGTTGTGCAGGCGCCAGTAATGTGATTGGCTCTCCATCTCCAATTATTTTTCTAGGTGCTGAAGCGTCCAAACTGACTTTATTCGTAGAAGCTTTCTATGATCAGGCCCCTGGACTCAGGCTCCTATTGGATGTAGTAGCAGCAATATTTCGTGCTTCTTTGGACCTCATGTCCGCTAAGCATGCTGCCTGGAACATGCAGGTGGGTTTTCTGGATCCGATGTCCATGATGGCAGCTTTATTGGTGCTAATTTCTGACAGGCGTCAAGCAGGGTGGGGGTGCTGGTAATATATTCCCTATCAGAGAATCTTTAAAAGGGGTGTTGAATGACCAGTCAGTGTACAAATTATTGTTTGCCCAGCGTTCCAGTATGAAGCAAGCTATCTGGTTAAGTGTGTTGGTGACAGAGGACACTGCAGTGTCCCATTGTTTCGTTATGGTGCCTTCCCCTTCCCTGGCACCAGTTGGTGAGGCAGTTTCTGTGATGGACTGGGTGCCCTTCAAGCACCTGATTCCTCTTTTGTCATAGTACCAGTGTAAAGAGTTTGAGAAGGTTCTCCTCAGGGAGGGTGCAAATATTCCAATTGATTCAATTTTCTAAGATGACTCCATCATTATTACCACCCAGCCAGCGGAATCCTGTGCAGTCACTAAAAAACAAGATTTTGCTTATTTCTATTGCTGCTGGGAAATTCGGTTGAGTGCACACAGGGTGCCAGGTGAGGCCCTGGAAGATAAAGGAGTGGCGGTAAACTTTATGAGCTTGAAATTTGCGCAGAATCTGGACTTAGACTTAGAAGTAGGGGCGTCCATGCTGGGTTTGTCATCCACTTCAATGGCTTTGTACATAATATGGCGGCCCATAACTTTTTCAATAAAACAGTTCCATTTCTGTGAATAGTTCACTGCGGTGCCAAATCTGCTCTTTCAAGTTATTCTGGGGGTAGGGTTGTGGCATTGGCAGCAGGGGAGCATTAACATAGACATAAATATGTTAACCTTTACAAACACCTAGTTGTGGGGAGAGTTTCCCCTTATTGATACCATTGCTATGGAATGGGGGAGAAGTTCCAGCATGCCACTCATTTCTCTGGCGGGCCTTCCAACAGACTTTCACTAGCGTTAGTGGCATATCAAAATTTTGATTTGGAAAAGGATAATTACCTTATGCTGCACTCCAAATATGACTTAACTAACCTTTGATGGTAGCTGTGCTCAACTTTAACTGTCCGTTGCATCCTTACATGGCGCAGGAGGACAAGGCATTGGAGGTATGGTTGGACGATATGCTCAAGAAGGGGTTGGTGTTTAAAAAGTACCCTATTGTTTCATCTATAGTTTTTTCTCAGAAGGCCAATGGTACATTGCGCCCATTCATCAACTATGGGTATTTAATTATTATCATCGTTCACAATATTTATCCTCTTCACCTTGAGCAGACAATCATCCAGGCGATCATAAAATCCTGAGCGTTTCAAAGCTTGACCTTATGAATTCAACTGAACAGATCTGGGTGGCAGAATTCCAGGAATGACTTGCAGCAATTTGGACAAGAAGGGGACATATTCCAGTTCCGTTTGATGCCCTTTAGCCTAAAAAACGCCCTGACTACATTCCTGCGGATGATCAACAGTGTTCTCAGTGACATTAGGTTCACTTGCACGGTGGTGTACATTGATTTTATCGTGGTTCTCTCCTACTCCCAAGCAGCATGAGAAAGACCTGGAGGCGGTGGTGGATGCGTTGCACTAGGCGGATTTTTACGTAAATCCATACAAGTGTGAGTTATTATTAGATGAGGTTACCTTTCTGGGTATCTTAATCTTGAAAAATGTTTACGCTATTCACCTCACAAGCTCGAAGCAATACTTGAGAGGCCCACTCCTATGACTCAGAAGCAGTTGCAGAGCTTCTTGGGAATCATCATCTCTTTGAATAAATCTCTCCCGCCTTCTAATATCTGGCAACACCGCTGTACCCCCTGACTGGGAAGAAAGTGCCATTTCGCTGGATGTAGGAGTACCAGCAGGCATTTGACACCATCAAGTAGGTGTTTTTCGCGCCTACTTTTCTAAAATATTTGGACTCTACCAAGAAATTTATCATAGCATGCACGCCTCATCCGCCTCTGTGGGACAGTATTGGTGCAGGTGCATTATAAATTGAACAACCAGTTTCTTATCTTTCCCAAAAGTTTGTTTCATATGAACAGTTTTGAGACATTTACAATAAAGAGCTGGCTGCCGTGGCATGGTCTCTTATCCACTGGCAGTACCTTCTGAAGGGTGTTTTTCATGAGGTGGCTGTGTGGACGGATCATCAAGCTCTAATATATTTCTGGAAGCCGCAGACGCTGGTGCATCATCAGGCCTGGAAATATAGTGACCTCTGTAGTTTTTACTTTAATTATAGTTTGTGAAGAAGGCGTTAAAAGTTTTAAATATTTTATTGAGGTGGCGGACCTGGGGATGATACTGCACCAATGAAGGATGAAGGGGATTTGAATTAATGGTAAAGGAGGATAAACCCCAGAAAATCTCCATGTGCGGCACATGATAGGCCAGAAACTCCATAGGCCGCATTGTTATATGCTATCTCAGTTCAGGGCATTGGTGCGCAATGCCAAAACAGTCATAATTGTCCCCTACCCAAAGTTCATCTACCAGAAATGAACTTGGGGAGGTAGTGGTAGGGGGTCCATATTCTACCACAGGGTATCCTTCCCTAGGGCGTTAAGTATTCTTCCTGACTTTTTGAGTCACACCATGCATTGAGTCTGGCAAAGGCAGATGAGCAGGAGCTAACCACAGTAATCTCGCTGAACCAGATCTTAGATATTTCCTCCCACAATTTCAGTGGCAGATTGGGCTCCATACATGCCTCTTGTCATGGAATCTGCTGATTAAATTAGAACTGGGCTTCTAATCTGGGTGTGCAACAACCCAGTGGAAAGCTCAGAATGCCAATGTCATAGCAGTTCTGATCAGTTGTAGAAGGGAACCCTATTACTCTTGTAGGGAAATAAAAGTTTAAAGAACATGCCAAAGGCCCCATAGCAAACCAAATGGCTACAATGGGGCAACCGTGGGTATTGCCGGGGCATCTCCCAAGGGTGAGAGAGGCAAAGAGGATGACCAATCCTCCTGGGTTTTCAGTTGGTGACCTTTGGTTCTTTTTCCAAACCCTCTTATATTGTTTCATCCTAATAAAAATTCTGAAAATCATTCTTTTAAATCTTGGAAATGCTGATTGGGTTCACTAATAAAATCAAATCAAATTGATTTGACTGTTGGGAGGCCTTAGCCTTTGCTTTGCACCCATTGAGGGGTTTTGTGATGGGCTGAGGGTCTGAGGACATTGCGGGATGGCATATCGATTTTTATAAACTTTTTTAGACTGGATTGGCCCTCGGCGAGATGGCCCAAATAGTCTGGTGCCTGGTTACAACCTCGCGGTTGCAAGGACAGCCATTTCTCATTTTAAACGGAGAATTGAAATCAGCAGAGATGGCATCATCTCGCCAAATTTTTCCAAACCACCAGCGGATTGGCGGGGGAGATTAGTCCAAATTCTCTGACTATTTTATGAAGTGGGAGGCGGACCTGTAGCTCATCCACTGAGAGCAGAAGAAGGAGAAAAATTGATGTGAAGGTTTCAGCAGATCTGAAAACTCTTCAGAAGCAGTGGATTGGCATTTCACGCCTATGGCAAAATTTTTGATCATCATGATCACCATCTGTTGGGCCACCAGATAAATGGCTTGGAGGGCCCACTCATTGACCATTAGCCACAAAATACAGATCGCTATATTTTGCTGGGTTAAGTGAAAGTATATTGGAAGAATAGATGAAGTCTGCAGAGTAGGTTTTGTAACAGTTAGCTTTATTAAAACTAAGATGGAAAATGGACCAACAACTGCCCCTTCCAGAGGTAGTTGCCTTATATATGAGAAATGGGGAAAAGGGGGTCGTGGGTGTTTTGTTGGATTGTGGCAGCTGACGTACTCATGGGTAATCAGCCTGGGCTTGGGGCGTCATCATCCAGCTTATGCAAAAGGTTGCAAAAGCTCTTGCAACGTAATTTTCTGATCCGCCATGGAGGGACCCTCACTGATCCAAACTTGAGCAATTTACTCAGATCAAAGGGGCAGTAGAATTGGACTCCGCCAGGGTCTATTCCAACAAATCTTTAAAAGATTTTTTAAAGAATTTTGAAGATGGATTTTTGACTCAAATTAGCTTTCCTGGACCTGGAATTTCAGATTCCGTGTTCTGGACTGGTTTTCCTGACTCAGAAACCATTTCCTGAGTTTTTCTTCCCGTTTTCTTCCTTTCCAATGAAATGAGGGATTGCAGGGTGGAGGCCAGTGGAGGGGGAGGTGCTGTTGGTGACTTCTGACCTGTATCACCTCCCAATAAACCTCCTTTATCCTTTCAACAAGGGAAGAAGCAGCCAAAGGTGATATTGTGGAGGGATCTTTTGGGGCCAATGTGGTTACTCAAAGTTCGTCAACCACATTTCCCAAGTCCCCTAGTTAAGCCAAGGGCTCCACAGGGGCATTAGGTCCCTTCTTCTCTCTATAAGAGACCTTTTCCCAGTCCAACCCAAGAGGGTGGGTCTCCATACATACACCTCTGGTCTCTAGGGTATTAGTGGGCCAAGCGGCTTGCTTGGAGGGTTAGGAGTTGTTGGACCAGCTGTCACTTTTGAAACATAGGTGATCACACTATTCTTTGGTGGAAAGGAATTAAATTTTGGTTGAGGCTGTGGGTCCCGCACCATCTCCACGCTAAAATTATTTAGGTGCACCATGACACCCCCGTGGTGGGGCATCTGGGGAATAAAAAATGATGTATTTGGTTGTGTAGACATATAACGGCTTGGACATTTACATAGGTATTCTGGAATGGATCATGAACTGCGTGACATGCACACAATCTAAGTTGGATAGATCAAATAATAATGGTCTCCTTCATCCCCTGCAGCAGGCGGAGGGCCCATGTACCTCAGTGTCTAGAAACTCATTGTTGAGCTTCCCTAGCTCCAATGGGTTTACCACTATTATGGTGGTTGTGAACCGCTTTACTAAACTCATGATATTAATTCCTTGTTCCTCTACCATCACATCAGAAAAAATGCCCATCTCTTTTTGTGGCATGTGTTTTCAATGTTAGGTTGCCACAGGATACCTTAAGTGCCTGTGGGCTACAGTTTACAGCACGATTTTGGAATGAACTTCTGGCAATATTGAAGTTTACGCCATGTAGCTCAACCGCATACCATCCTCAGTCAAACGTTAAAATTGAGCGTGTTATCCAGATTCTCAAGCATTAACTTCACTGTTACACCATGGCTGCACAGGACTTAAGCGGATGACCTTCTACTGGCTCAAATTGCATATAATACTACTCATCCATTTACTGGTTTCTCACCATAAGAGGCCACGCTGGGGTACAACCCCTCGTTTCCCTGTGGGGCCATGTCTTTAGCCTGAGGTTCTAGCTGCTGTGGATCATTCACAGCACATCCAGAGCATCCAGTCCTTGATTTGGGAGCATTTGGTCAAGGCCATCAGTGCTTACAAGCTGTTCATGGATTGAAAACATCTACTGGCTCATGAAATTATGGTGGGATCTTCCATCATGTTGGACATTCATCACCTGCAAATGCAGGTGCCCTCCTGAAAAGTTGCAAGCAAACATTCTGGTCCCCATGTGGTGGAGGCGTATTTGGGCTATGAGACTTTTTTGCTAATGTCCCTGGCCCACTGGAGCAGCGCCCCAATTTCCACATGTCGCAATTATCACAATTTAAGGGGAAGATCCCAGCGGAACCAGAGCCTAGTTATGGTTGAATTATCAGAGGAGGCTGAGGTCAAAGCAACTTGGCTTCCTGGAGATCTTGCCGTTCAGTCTAATATCTTGTGGCCTGGAGTGGGTTCCTAGCATATGAGAACAGTTGGGTCAGTGCCCAGGACCGTGCCAATTGTGGCATGTTGATGGAGGCCTTTCATGCTTCACATCATGATGCTCCCCATCTCCCCTGAAGATCACCACGCTCTTGTTTATTAAGCTACTGAAGGCCCATAAGAATGTCACGCTCACCCAAGTCCCCAGTGTGGTGTCCCCCTGTTTAAAGAAGGAAGGATAATGTAAGTTTGGGGGAGCACCCCTGGCCTCAATCATGCAGAATTTCCATTCCACACTAAAAAGTGGGTAAAGAAGGCGGCAGTCTCTCTAATAACCTAAAGCGATTTGGTCCTTGTAGTGGATGAGAGTTGGGTGACAGCGTACCCCCTTAAGGTTGCCCACTTTCCCTTATCTTACCACGCAAGAGCTGCTCCAGCATATCAAAGGTTGTGCGTGGAGGTGGCGGCAGTGAGAAGTGGCAGAAGGAAAGTGGCGAGCACCTATCCCTGGTGACAATTTTGGGCTCCACCAAAGAGGCGAATAATCTAGATAGATAGAGCGTCTAACTCCAGTGGGGTTGAGGTTGACAAATTCCTTTGACACTCAATGGGATCACCCCTATGTGGCCTGGCCATGGGTGCAACCATTCGCCCACTGAATGAAGCGTTACCAATTTGTTAAGTGGAATAACGGTGAGAGGAAAAATTTAGTGGAGAAATTTTAGTGAGAGTCAGATGGCCATTGGAAGAGCAATCTGGCATCGAGTTAGTTGCAAAATTTCATTCTGCCAAATTCAGTTGATATTATGATACCCTTGTTCATTTATTCCAATTTATTCCCTAATCCCGCTAATACTTAAGACAACCATCCATCAATGGTATAGTTGTCAGGAAGTTTTCAGTATTTTTGTTTAATAAAACAATCTTACTTTTCCATCCAATTTTCCAATTCTAAAAATTTACCATTTTCTGACACTGCCGTTACCCAGTACCATATTACCAGAGTTTCACAACGACTGGACCTTATTGGCCATTATCAGAATGTTGCTGTATACCCTCCTCAAAATGGGTTATCAAGTTAACGGCTTTTGAGGATGTCCCTGCTTGTGAACGCCCTCTGGTGTCAAGTTGTACCTTTATTATTGGAGATCACTCCTCCCATTGGGTGAGGTTTCATGACCTCACTATGAGCTTGACAACTAGTGGCACCTCAGCACAACCAGGGACCTCCGTGGGTCCCAAGGACTTAACTGCGGCGGAATCTGCTGCCACCACAGCGTCCACATATTGATGACTAGTAGGTTAGTGGTGACGGTGTTCATAAGTCGCTGCCTCCTAATTGCTTTACTCCCCTGCCACTACCAGGTCATTTGGACGGCAATGCCCCCAGCATTCTGGGTTGCTTTCTGAGTGCTCATGCACCCTGTCTGGCAGGCCAGTAACAATTTCATCTGCCAATTCCATGATAGAACCTCATGAGAAAATTGCTGCAAACAATCCATTGGTAATGGCTTCTGACCACCGCAACCTCCCGAAACATCTCTTAAATTTTCTGCACCAACTCTTTGGTGGTGAGTAGAGGAAAAAGTTGCACAAGTTTCAGGGGATATGCCTTTGCAACTTCTCATCCACCACATGTGCCAAATCGCCTAGGGTGTTGAGGGGTACAGCCTCCAGCTTATGCCCCTTATTAGCTCTATATTGGTTGACCTCCTGATTAAGCTGCAAGGGTAATTCCTCAAGGCTTACATCATTTGTCGAGATTTTAACCAGATGGATCCTTATAATAGTATCAAAATTAGGGGTTTTGGTTAATCAGGCGTAATTTCTGGCTAATCGCCTAGTTTGATACTATTTAATGTTATATATTTAATTATGTTTAGATTTGGTGGAAGCTGCGTTTGCTGCCAAAATGCCATCCAAAGATCGTTGTGGGAGTTTCCAATGTAAATTTGATGAATCCATTATGAATCTTCCAAAAATGGATCCGCTGACTAATTTGGAGCACCAGCGACTCATGCCAAGGATGCTTTATGTTTATTTAAATTAAAACAATTTTTTATGCAATTTATTGGCAACTTAAGCCAAGGATGGATTGACCTTATTTAATATTCAGTGATCAGATGAGCGGATCTGGAGGGAATTACTATGAAGTACAAATGAATGAAGTTTATGATCTGATAGAGTTCTAACATCAATGCGGACAATGGGGTTTCTGGTATTGATTGGCCAAAAAGTACTTGGCGCAGTAGCCCCAAAAGTAGTATAGGTAGTTGTTCATTCCCTCCTAATAGAAATCTCTCGTTTTCCCATCTTTCCTATTTTTTTGAAGTAGCTTAGAGCAACTAGAGTGGGGAAGGTGGGATAGGAGATCCCTGATAGGCGAGGGTGATCACGCCTAGAGTGGCCAGTGCTGCCAGCTTTTCATGTCTACTCCCTGTGAGGAACTGGCGGGAACCTGGCCATCAGGCTACAAGTGGATGCGCTGACAGGCCGCCAACCTTGCAGGGTGCAGCGCGGGAGTTTCATAGCCGCCCAAGATGGGGGATGGACTCACTGGGGCATGCCCAGATGGATTGGTGAAGGGTTGTGAGGGTGGGGCAGCACGGAAGTGCCTGAGCTGCCCAGGAATGGAGCAAGACTTGCTGGGGCACATGCCAAGGACACCTGGGGCTAAAGGCGAAGCTGTTGGTGGTTGGTTCATGGGTTGGACGCGTACTTGTAGGGGTTAGTACGCCAATGAAGTTGAAACGGCAAAGGACCAACCAGTCTTCATATTGGTTGGCCTGGCACACTAGCGGATCCCATGGTCGATTTTGTGACATCACTATTCCCTTTTTGAACCAGGGAAGCACCATACTGAAGAACATGGGTGATCACAACACTCTTATGCACTTTGGGTAGCTTAATTGCCAAGATGGCGGCAACCTTATGGGGAGGGAGTGTGTAAGTATGGGGAGCACCCCTTGTAACTCAACTTTAAGGAATTCATATTCCACATAAAAAAGTAGTAAAGAAGGCTTCCATCTCTCTTGTGCCTCAGGGTGATTTAGCCCATGTGGTGGATGAGAGGTGGGTGATGGTGTACCCCTTAAAGTTTCTCCATTTCCCCCTTCTCACCTCCCAAGAGTTGGTGCAACAATTAGCGGGTGTTTGGTGATGGCAGCGGTAAGAGGCCACCGCCAGCAGTGAAGTTGGGGCATTTCCTTCCCTCAAAACTCTAGGTCCTAATAAGGGGGCTGCTAATATTGATAAAGTGGGTTCCAGTTGAATCAAGTTGTCCGCAGTACATGAGGGGTTAAAAGCCCCATAAAAGGTATGCCTTCTGCTGTAAAAGATGGGCCCAAACCCAGCGGTCTTATATGAAGAAAATTTGTTTAATACCTGATGGGACCTCCCCTATTCGGTCTGGCCATGGGCACATCCAGATTCCCGCCAAAAGAAGCGTCACCAATCTAGCAAGTAGATTTATGCTAGGAGGAGAAATTTGGTGGAAAAATTTGAGTGAAAACCAGCTGATCGGGAGTAGATTAATCCAGCATCGTGAGAATTTTGGTTTGTCAATCTGCTAATAATGAGTGGGATTGCGCTATCCTAAGTTCATGTATAGATTATTCATTCCCAAAGCCCCCAGAACTTAAGACAACAGTCCCACACAGGTATAGTTGTCAATGTTTTATTGTTTTTTAATAAATAATTTTCTGTGCATGATTTTTTCCTATTTATTTTACACCTCTCTTCAAACAGCCGCCGCCAAGAGGTTCCATGTTCCCCAGTATACGCAATTACTGACTATAGCAGCCATAATCACAACGTTGCTGCCATCTCTTCTTGAATAGGGATTCCACTATAGGGGCCTCCTGGTGCTTTCCCTAATTGTGGACGCCATCCGGCGTCTGAATGTGACATTGCTTCTGGAGATCCTTTCTCCCTGGTGAGAGAAGTTTCATGACCTTTCTGAACGTTCAGCAACCCATGTTGCCGAGCAGATTTGGGGATCTCTGTGGGCTAAAGGAACTAACAGCGGTAAAATCTTCAGCTGCCACTGCAGCCAAAGCAATCCTATTAGTAGGGATGGTCATAATGGTGATTGTAAGTCATTACCACCAAATTCATTTCTCTCCATCGAATATCAGGTCATATGTACAGATAAGTTTTAAGCAATCTGGTTTGCATTCTGAGTTTTTACTCACCCTGAATGAAAGTTAATCTCAACTTTATTCTTTTGCTTCATCACAGCAGAGAGAATTCAAGTATGCAGTGTAAAGCCTATACTAAATTTTGCAATTGTCAAAATTGCAGGCACTGACCCAACTGTACTTGTAAGAAGGTAATCCCTTCTAGGCAACCAAGTATTGTCCTTAGTAATGATTTCTTTGACTTCAGAATGGCATCCAACTTAAATTCTTCCAGGTTCATAATCACAATTGGCTAAGGGATGGTGGGTTCCTTCCCATCTAAAAGGGTGCAACTGAGAAGCAAGGAAGGCCTATTGATGCTTCCAATGAGCAGGGAAGGCCAACTGGAAGGCTCATTGCCCAAATCCTCCTCCACCACATGAGGACTTTAGCACTTGCTTGCAAACTTCTGCGAGGGAACCTTTGTAATTCAGGTGTCAAATATTGAGCATAGATAATAAACACACATTTTTTATGGGCAGGAAGGTGTTTGCAAACTGTGAAACACTTATAATCTCTTATTGACTTAGCATGTGTTCCTAAACCAAATTTTGTGTACTCCAGATCTGCTGCAGCTGCTCCTCAGTGGTGGGTACTTGGGGGAAAAGACAAGGGCTAATAAGGAATGAAGAGCTAAACTCCAGGGTAGCCTCATAGGGGGTGTCAGGAAGTCAATATGACTGGATGATATGCTAACCATACGACAGATTGGAGGGGGAATCAGGATGAGTCTCAAGACTAACAAAGAGAAGTATATGAATAATAATTGATTGAAATGTTGACCAATCAGCGAGAATGGGAGATTATTCCAAGATTAGGATAAATGAGAGTTTTGAATCAAAAGGGAAAAACAAATAGAAGACACCAAGCCAAGGATGCATCCGGCTTGGGGAATTGAGATATAAAGAGTTACAGAGTGAATTGATGGGGTTCATTCATAAATTAGGTTGTTGTAGAAAGGTCTGTGT